>PVHY01009711.1:0-55035 GCA_004024945.1 Uropsilus gracilis
GGTACATATACACAATGGAATATTACTCATCAATTAAAAATGACAAATTTGATGAATTTATGGAAACCTGGATGTACCTAGAAGAAATCATTCTAGCAGAAACGAGCCAGATAGAAAGGGACAGAAACCAAATGGTCTCACTAATATATGGTCAACCAAATGAAACTGCACAAGGGGAGAATGGGGACCAGCTGGAGCGAGTGGGAAGGGGAGGTGGTGGGTGACCCCCAGGGACGGAAATGATGTGAAATATATATAAATAAATTTAAAAAAAAGAAACAAACAAACAAAACAAAACAAAACAAAACAAAAAACCAAAGAGTGAGCTTTCTGTTGACTATGCCAAGCAGACGTGAAAGAAAAAACTGCCCAGGCTGAGGGGACAAAATGGAGAGCATGGGAGCATTTGGGGAACATCGCTACCAGGGTGCAATGTTGGGCAGCCTCATGCCTACCCGGGGTGGGGGGCTTGATAAACAGCTCAGGTGAGGGAATGAGGTGTGTTCCCTACTTAATCAGGGTCTGGGAGCTAGATTGAAAAGATGAAAATATCCAAGAATGCTCCCCACCAGGATGGGGGGAGGAGGGGCTAGGGCAGGGCTGGAGCAAATCAGGGAACAAAGAGTACCACCTCCCCAAGGGGCAGGCAGAGCCAGAAGACATGCCCATAGGTTCTCCTCTTCACCAGATGCTCCCAGTCCTGGGAAGTGTGATCATTATCAGAGACCCAAAGAATGTCATGAGAGAGTCATGTCATCCCACACTCTGATGGCAACAGTGTGGAAACTGAGGCCTGTGGCAGTGGGGGGGTCTTCAGTCGTTTAGCAAGCAAGTGGTTGTGCGGCCATTCAAATCCCCATCCTCAGAGTTGTCTCTCCCCACCACCTCCCTTGAACAGTCCTTGGAAGCATGAGACACTTAGATAGGAATGAGGGTGGAATTCTCCCTGGCCACCATGGAGCCCAGAAGGAAGGGCCACACTATTTTTAAAACCACAGAAGAAAAGAAATGTCAGCCCAAAATTTAATGTTCATTGAAAATACCCTTCTGGAATGAAGTAGAAGCAAACACACTTTTAGGTGAAGAAAAACAGAGTATTTGTAGCTACAGATTGGCTCTGAAAGAAATATTAAAAGAGAATCATTTAGATAAGAGGGCAGTGAGAGAAACTTGGAATGGGTAGAGCTACTTTTCTCTGTCATCTTGCCCTTGGTGCCCACTTAGCCTGCATGCCCTTGGTAGGCCTGGGAAACCATAGACTAGGCAAAAAGCTAAAGAGTGGAAGCTGCAATCCCAGGATGCAGAATGGAACCTTACACATGCCATTGACTTTTTGGCAACCTCAGACAGTTTTCTAGTTCTCTCTGGCCAATGGGGATGATTATCCTGCTGTGTGGCTGTGAAATGAGCAAGGGTGGGGAGTCAGTCAGTGGTGTGTGAAAGGGCTGTCCTGATGTGAGGGATGGTTGTTATCAACCCTCTGCTGGCCTTCCCCCTTTCAGCCAGGCAGACATTTGTTTCAGGGACTGGGGCAGCCACTTAGCAAGTTGGCTTCCTTTTACTTCCTCCCTGGGGCCTTTGCAGTTCTGAATTCCAAGTGTTTGATGAAGAGGTGAACTACCTCTTCTATTAGCAGCTGGGCCCTCCCTTTTTCCATGGATTCTTTCTGATACTGATAGCTGCTTCATACATGTTATCAAAAAAGCAGGAAGTGGGCCAGAAGTGGGGTGGCTCTTCTACCAGGGGTAAATTGGAGGGCCCAGTTGACTCTTGTCTGCTCTGTGTTCAGGCTGAGAGTGGGGGCCTCTCTGGGCTCTGAATGCACAGCTTGAGGACTGGCTGAAGGGAGAGCAGGGAGTTAAGAGCTGCTATGTCCAGACAGCAGGGAAAGAACAGGAATACAGTCAGGTTTGGACACATCAATGGCTCCCTCAGGAGCCCAGAGATCTGTCTTCAAAACCTATCAATCCCCTTACAATCTTCTACAACCTCTCTCCCTCCTCAACTCTTCATTTCTCAGGTGTGCTCTGCATGTGTATGTATGGAGGGGAGGCTGGGGCTCCTAACACCAAGGTCTCTTCAGGTTTTCAGGTTCTAACACATGCTGCTGATTCTGAGTGAGTTAAGGCCAGAGGTCAGAATCCAGAAGAGGAGGGGACCTGGAATGGCTATGTGGGAGAGTTGGTACAATGTGGCCCTTGCTAGAGTACTTTGCTCTCATCTGAGGACCTAGGAGTTCCAAGTCTGCTCACTGTCATCTACATAACAGTGAACAGGTCACATTATGTCCCTAAGTTCTCAAAGCCAGCTTTGCTTTTCTCCCACAGTTCCCACCTGAGCAGGGTATTACCATCTCAGTGAACCATGCAGGACAGGACAGATGCCTTGTGCATCTGATGAAAAGACCCACAGAACAGCTACGACTGGAGTCAGTGCCAGCAGGCCCCCATGTGGATTCCATGCTGCCTCCCCTGCTGCACAGCCAGCTCCTGGGAAGCTGCACTGGGCTCCCTTGGGCCCCAAAGCTTGGAACAAACTGGTTCTCTGCTAATTGGTTTTCCAGGGGGCAATCACAAGTCTGAGGCTTACTGTTCTTCTTCTACAGTAGGTGGGGTACCCCCTCTACAGAGGGTTCTGGTACCCAGCTTTCACTATTTGACCTGAAGTGATATCAAATGCTAGATCACAGGTCTTTGAATTCACCTGGGCCAGCATGAGGTGATCAGGAGCAATGAGGGAGATGGCATGTTGAACCCCAGATGTGACCCTAAAAAGCAAACAATATCAATTTGGGCCAACACTGCAGTGGTTTGAGGAAAGAGGATCTTTGATGGGGAGGGCTGGAGCCCAGAGAGGTTCCTCACCTAGTTGCCTAACAGTCAATAATTTGTACCCCATGTAAAGAATCAGGGGCATTCATGAGTCCTAATTTTAGTATCAATGGGGGGTACTGGTGAGGGGGTGGAGGAGGAGCAATGCAGAGCTAGTACATTGGCCTCACAATCCCTTGGCTCTTCCCTGCCTCACTGGGTGTCTGTCCTTTCTCTGAGCTTGGTTCTCCACCTTCCCAAACATACTAAACCATCTCAAAGTCTTCCAATAAATCCTTTTTCAATTTAACTTAGCAGGAGTCAGATTCAGCTCAAAACCTACTGGGTAGAGCCCCTATCAGCTGATAGAACCATCGTGCTGGGCATCACTCAAGAACAGACTCAATGTCCTTGAGAGGGTTGGCCACTTTAGAAAACAGGTCCCTTGAATGACAGAGTAGCATATTAGGGTGCCCTATGTTCAGCCATTCAGTGAATGGATGAAGGAAGAAATTTTCTACCTATCCAGTTCTCATTAGTGTTAGGTTACAACTTCCCCCAACCACCCACTGGGTCTCCCTGCTCAACTAACCTCAGAGGGAAGAGAGAGAAGTCACTCATGGGGTGGTGGCAGAGCTGGCCTGGTCCTGGCTGTGTGCAGATGAAGAGGTCAAGTCGGAAGAGGTAAAGGGACAGATCTAAGGTGTTAGGATTCAGATCTCCTGCCTCCATTATAACACATGTCAGGAAATTATTGTGAAGTTTGCATTCCACAGGTCTCACTTCAGAGCTAGTCCCTTCCCAGAATGCACTGGGACTTCAAAGCCTGGCAGGATGGCATCTGGGCTCATCGCACTCCCCTTCACCCCCAGTACTTCTGGGGCTAGAGGGTGGGAGTGCCTTTGATCAGCCAGGAGTGTTGACTGTCCTTCACTGGGCCTGACAGCAGAGATGAGCCAGAGGTTGGCCCATGCCCTCTGGATGCCGGGAGAGCATACAACATCACTAGAGAGAAAGTGCAGCCTCCAGCCTGAGGCCTCCTGCATCTGGGGCATGTCACCCAAAGCCTGCACAGCTGGCTAACAGGGAGGCCCCCAGGTGGGGGATGTTTGTGCTAATCCTCAGCAATGGAAGAAGCCTGATAGCTAGGCTGATGTCTCCAGGGTGGGCTGCCATTCAGTGCTGGGGGCTATTAGTCCCAACCACTTTCCATTTCCACATTCCTCCCTCAAGTCCTGCCTCCTGCAGCTCTCACTTCTGGCTTCTTTTAGCTACTTATCATCGTTTCTTAGGATAAGGTCATGAGTGTGAGTGACAGGGCCTTGGACTAGGAGTCAGTAGACCTAGGCTCTGTCACTGTCCTACCTGTGATCCTCCAATAGTCCTTTGCCTCTCTAGACCTCGGTCTTCCTGACAGCAATGCATAGGGACCGAAGTTGGGTGGAATAGCTCAAACATTACCCCTCACTGAGTCTCAGAATCAGAGAATTTGTGGCTGAGGGTCCAGCCATGTCAAAGTCACTTATTCTTTGTTGTATTAGGCTTTGTTGGGTTGTCTCAGCACTCTGTCCTCCTGGATGATCCCCCAAATGCAATGATAAAGGGACAGTGAAATGAGGTCCCAGGGCAGTCTTTGATCAGACTGAGAGCAGAACAGAAGGAATTGCAGATCATGTGTTCAGGTCCCCAATACCTCTGTCCCTTGACCCACTGGACACAGTTAAGAAGGTTTATGGTTAATAAAGTCAAGAACAAGGTGTCCAGGAGGTTTTCCAGCTTCAGAGCTGACACCTCATTCCAGAGTCCAATGGTGTTCAGGCGAAGCCCTCTTTCTCAGAGGAGAAGATATATCCATGATACCTCCCCAACCAAGGGAAACCAGAAGCATGCATTAAGGCTCCTGGCTAGTCTACTTTACCCCTGGAGGCCCCAGGGTGAGTGGAGCTGGAAAACAGTGCAATCACCCACACATGTGATGACAGGCCTGGCTCGTTAATACTGGGGGATATCTGTGTAATAAACCCCAAGCTGAGACTGTCCAGGAAGGGGCTCCAGATTGGGGCATCCTCCATCAGGGATCCTTAGGATCATTAAGTGTTGGGCCAGAATGAGAAAAAAGAGATCCCAGGACTGCATGCTGACTAAGCAACCCTTGCCGGTGTGCTGTAAAGACAGGCCAGTGGGCACAGAGCACCACTAGGAAAAGAAGAGGGACTCCTACATGGCCTGTTCACTCTGTGTCCATCACCTCAAACTCAGCCCTGGACAAGAAGATTTCTGACTGCATTTCCTCAGTAGGTAAACTAACCACAGAGTGGTTAAAGGGAATCCCCAGATTTCCATCAGTCCAGAGTAAGAGTCAGGGTGGTTTTTGTCTCCAAATCCCACTGTCTCTCCTGAACCACATGTCACACTGTTGTAGTCCAGAAATAGTAAAGCATATACTTGACTAGGAAAGGCCAGGTGTCACAGAGGAGGTTGCATTTGGGATGGGTCTCAGGGATAGATATTTAGAGAGGTGGATGGGAAGGAGGAGAGTATTGCAAGGGTGTGGAGAATTTGGGGGATGGGATTAGGTACAGCAAAGATGGGAAGGGGGTCAAGGCACTGAGAGCACATTGGAAAGAGGGCAAGGAGAATGGATTGGCTAGAAGATGTGGACTAGAGAGCTACGGATGATGTTATATAGAGCCATGAAAATATTTCAAGTGTGTATGTGCACTGTTCAAGATTGGAGGGGAGGAAAAACATAACAATACTAAGGAAGGTCAAACCAGGAAGAAGATTTCAGAAATTTGAATGGGTGGGAGTGAAGACCCTTTGGGTGTTGCAGGGGGTAAGAGAAAGGAAGGCAAATTAATGCCCAGGGTCCAGGATAAATGCCAGTGCAGCTGTGACTATGGTGGGTTTGAGGAACTGGTAGGACATGAGGAAGAGGAATACCAGCTACATAGTGACTGGGGAGCCAACAGTCCCTCACCAGTTGGGTTACCTCAGGCAGTTCTAAAACCTCTCCAGATCTCGATTTTTGTCTACACAATAAGGTAATAGTGGTGCCAACCTCACTGATTTGCTGTAAAGATTCAATGAAGTACTGTATGAAATGTTTAGAACAGCATGTGACACATGAGTGAGCCATCAATCTTAGGTCTTCTCATCAGCACAGAGAAGGTGGTTATAATCTGAGGGGTGAGTGAGGTCATGTGTGGAAGGTGAAAGAAGTAGTGGGCCTGGCACAGAGCTCAGGTGTGATAAAAGAATTTTGGCATCATAGTCCCCAGGCAGCACAGCCTTTTGGGAATGGGCAAAGGGACCTTAACACATGATCTCCCTCTCTTCAGTTCTAATCTCCTAGATCCTCATGCCTTATGCCTTGCCAGACAGTCTCTTTGACTGTCTGGATATCTGGATTTTCAGTTGCGATACTGTGGGCATTTGGGGAATCAAGTGTCCCTGTCTCACCTCTGCCTACCTGTTGCCCATGTTCTCACACTGAGCTCATCATCAAACTGCTCCATGTGCCATGACTCTGAACAAAACTGATCCCCACTTTGCCAGGACATCCATCTTAGGACATCCGAACCTGAGATTCCCCTCCCAGGCATGGTAAGAATGTGCCCCCTGTCCTCAGGACAGAGAAGGTAGATGAACTCACAACTTTCTGGCACCCTCAGGAATTCCCAGTACAGATATTAGCCAAACTGTCTCCCAGATGTAAACACCGTCTTTGATGAGGAAGATTTTCTATTTTGGTTTTCTGTGGTCTTCCAATATAGAGCAAGCAGCTCCCTCAGAGAGAAGGGACCTCTCTGCAAGCCAGGGGTAGCCTTGGCCTCCTTCTCTCTGCTGCTTACAGCCTTGTAGCCCTCCCTGTGGGCAGCAGTTTGCAGAGCCATGTGCACAGCTAACCCCTTGGGTGGGGTCTCAGAGCACAGATGACACTTCCTGGGCAACCCTGGGATGCCCATATTTCTGTGGGCATCCAGGCTGCCCACACTGTACTGAGAGGCCTCATGGTGGCAGTCTGGGGTTGAAGTGACCACAGAAATCAGAGCTTCAGGATCCTTGGGTTCATTACTTCTTTTTTCACAAGGGGGTACGCAGCAGGGCAGGAGAGTAAAGAGTGAGACTGAGGCAGGCTGGCGTTCTTGCAATGGAAAGACTGCTGGATGGGGAACTCAGGACAGGGTGAGCCTCCACCAATTAGCTGACAGGCTTTGATAAGTTACTGGTCATGCTTACTGTCAGAGACAGACTTTACTCGCTTTTAAAAATTATTAGTTTTTATCCCCTATATCATTGTAGTCCCCATAATTTTTCTACCATCATACTACCCATGGACTGTGGCAGTTCCCTCACTTTTTTTTTCAATTGTGTCTCTCTTATATGCCAGACACACAGACTTCCTTCCAACTAAATACCTGTTCAATAGAGGCCTCATAATTACCACTATTCAGACATAGAAACTGAGGTCCCAAGAGGTGAAATAACTTTTCCAAACTCAAGAAGCAGGGGAGTGGTGGAGATGATTTTAAACCCAAGTCCATCTAGTCCAGAATCCATATGTCTCCAGTGAGAAACCAGAGGAGGAGCTCATTCATTGATGCTGAACCTAAAAGTAGCAGAACTGACTGGCAAAGCCAGCTCTGTCTCCACAGGGTGGAGGCTGCCACAGAGTGCATAACCCAACCATCTAGGATTTATTTATAGTCATACCATAGCCTCATGGAGAGGGCTGAATCACCAAACATATGGATCAGAGTAGGCCTGAGGAGTTCCCCTCTGCAGCTTGGTATACTGGTGAACATCTGTTTCTGCACAGACTAACTGAAATTATTCATGTAAAGGAGCTGGGGTTCCAGAAAAAACAGGAATAGAGGAGTAGCCAGAGAGTACCTCACCTGCATTCACTAAGTTTACAAAACCACAGGTGCTTATCATTCCAGGGCCTTCTTGATTCTGTTCAACAAGTCAGATGCCGGTGGAGGTGAACTAGTGGGGTCAGTGTAGTCCATACCACATGAAACATATAACCAACTGAAACAAGCCTGCACCCTTTGATCCAGCAACTTCACCGTAGGAATTGAAGTAAGTACATGAAGGATACTTACCACCATCTTGTTAGTGTTAGCCAAAGATAGAGAACAACTTAAATGTACAATGCTGGAGGATTGGTTAAATAACTGATAATAGCACAAAGAGTACACATAATAAAATTAAAGTGAACTTCCAGTGAAGATGGTCACAGAGCCACTCTGTCTCAAACACAGATTCATGGGTGATCAATACATTGCCCAAAGAGAAAACTCCAAGACAGACAGACTCCAAAACTGATACGTAAGCATGCACAGTGGTATACAGCAGTTAGTAGAGCTGCAGAGCAAGTTAGGGGTATCTGGAACTCAGTTCCTAGAGTGCTGAAAGTGGGTGGAAGATCCAAGCCAGGCTCACTCTAGAAGCCAGAGGGAACAGGGAGAAGGCTTACCCAGTAGGAGCTACTGCAGGGAGTTCTGCCTCCAAAGCAGCCTGGACCATGGGGAGCTGGGAGGGACTAGACCCATACTTATAACCAGGAAGAGAGCCAAGCCAGAGGGACTCCAGGATGGAGAAGACTCCCAGCATTCCCTGATGCTGATTTGGGGGTCTGAGAGACCAGTGGAGGCAACCACAGAACCACTGGACAGGGAGAGAAGAGTAGCAGTTAGGAAGAGAGAGACACTATAAACACAAAACAATGCCAACTCTTCTCTCCAAATGAGGCTCAACCCCGATTCCAAAATATATAAAGAAATTGAATGCTTAGAGAGAGCCAGCAACATCTACAATCAGCACATAAATTTACTCCAGATGAAAGTTTGGGGAACAGGCTGACAGATTTTGAAAATAAGCATGACTAGGATGTTCACCAAGATAAATGAAAGCATGAGAGTCCTAAAAAAGATGACAGCTGATTTGCATCAGAGCAGGAAGAATGAGATGAAAAGAAAGTCAATTAGAAATATTTGAAATAAAAAAAATATGTCCATTAAAATATAATATGAAAACCTTGATGAGTGAAATAACTCTGACCTGGACATAGTTAGGAAAAGCATTAGTGAATTGGAGGCTAGTACTGAGGGAGTCACAGCAGCGGAGAGACATGAACAAGACAGGACTGGTGCATGCATCGGGGAAAGGTAGCTGGAACACAATAGGTGGCCACCAGAGGACTCGTGCCAGCTGGGTCTGAGGTGGACACTGAAATTTTCAGTTTTCTGGAGGCACTGAGCCCCCAGTGTGTCCCTGCAAGTGGTTCAGGCCACAGGTTAGGGGCACATGTGGGTGGAGCTCCGCTCCTCCACCAACTGGAGGAACCGGGGGGGGGGGGGGACTGGGAGGCAGGCCAGGGGAGACATGCTTTGGCCCTAGAGCCTGGGTAACAGGGCCAGCAGGTGGGTTGGGGAGGAGGAGGTCCCCCTCCAGTTAATCCCACTTCTAACAAACCAGAACAGAATGAGAAAATTCACCTATTTTGCTGCAGACATTGAAAAATAAAGGCCCTAGACACATTTGACACCTGGTTAAGACCAAAAATGAAAATGACTGGAACAAGTTTCCTAAACTGTAAAACCCAATGAAACAATGACCAACCACAGAGCTACACCTATAGTGACTTAGAGGACAAAGAAGAAAACCCCTGATCCAGTATGTGTTCAATGGCAACAAAACACTCCCATTTCCTGAAAAGGCGAGGAAGGCCACGAAGAAAGTGTGGCCACAGAACAACTACTAACAGAGGGAAAGGAGTGGAATTGGACCTACCACAAATGGAATTGACCTCCATTAAAGAACCTCTCTTCCATAAATGGCTGGGTGTTAGAGCCCAACTGCAGACACCAGAACCATAAAGACTGGAAACAGCAACATGGAACACATGCTGGAATGGAGGAGAAAACCAACATGAATGAGGTTGTATGAATCCCTATGATAACACAGATCTGGAGAAAAGGAGAATCACCCCCATCACAGGAGACAGGAGTGAAGGGCGATGCAACTGAACCTCAAGTGACTGACAAGGTTTCACACATGATCAGACTAAATACCTGCTACAAAGACATCCATGGGAATTGAAGCAGCATGGGCCACAAAACCCTAGAAGAGGAGCTCATGACCCAGGAAAAAGACACTGCACCGGTAAAGAGAAGAGACCAACAGGTCAAACACTGACCAATGACTTGCAATGAAAGGGAGGTAGGAGCCACCTGAGGGGAAGTGGGGGAAAGGAGAAAATGAAGGGTCTTTACTAAACATATACGAATAAATCTGTATGAAGAAAATAAAAGTTTAAATTTAAAAAGTTTTTAAAAAAAGGAAAAGCAAGTAATAGGCATGGAGATGGCCACGGAGAGGCTCCAGTCTGTTTAAGAGGAAACCCACACAGATAATGGGTAAAATTGAAGGAAAGGCAATACTTGAAAGAAAATAACTGAGAATTATTTAGAATTGAAATATACAAGTTCTCAGAAAAAAATGATGCTCATTTCAAGGATGGAGCTGAAAAAAATAAATGTCTATAACTGGCACTATGGAAAATGAACAGTCTGTGAAAGGTACAGGAAAGAACTTCAGGCAATAGCAGAGAAGAGATTCACTCTGTGCAAAGCATGAGCACACCTCCCTGTGCACAGAGCCACGCACGGAAGATGGCAGTTGTGACCCAATGATGGAGTGGGGTATTATGGAGGCTTCTCCAACAGGCCAGTTCTTTTTTTTTTCTTTTTGAGGTTAGGTCTTGCTATGTTGCCTGGGGTACCCTGGACTCAAGCAGTCCCCAGCTTCAGCTTCTCGGATAGCTGGTATTACAGGTGTGCACTACCACACCCAGCTATTTTTTGAGACTAGGTCTTGCTATGTTGCCGCAGGAGGTTCTCGAACCCGCAGACTCAAGCGATTCCCAGTCTCAGCCTCCTGTCCTAGGCTGGGATTAAAGCTGTGTGCCACCACAGTCGGCTACCAACAGGCCAGTTCTAATGTTCTGTGGCTCTGTTTGCAAGCAGAGGTTCCCTGGCTCACTCCTTTAGGTTTGCCTCAAACAGCTGTTTCTCAGTGGGGACTTCCTGGACCACCCCATCTAAAATTGTCAATCCCTGCTACCCTGATCCCCTCCTCACTGTTTTTTTCCCTACAGAAGACTTATCAACATTTTTCATGTTACATATCATGTTGCTTCTTTTTTGTAAATTCATGGTCTGCCTCTCCCCCTGCAATGTAAGTAGACTGTTAACTCCGTAGGACAGAGCAGGCCCAAGGCAACTGGCCGAAAGATAAGCTAGAAACCCTGACCTGCTATGGACAGTCTCTGCCTTAATCTGAGCCTGTTTTTCCATCAGAACTACAAGGTAGGTGGAACAGGTGATTCAGAACATTCTGTGATTTGCCCTAGTTCCCATGGTACATCGAGCAAGGTCCCTGGCCTTCAGTCAGGCTAGCTTGCTGTAGGAGGGTCACAGTGCAGGCGGTGTCAGGGCTTTCAGCAGAATTCCTCTGCTCCTAACCAGATCTAACTTTCTTCAGCAGGCCCCAGTCTTGGGAGCAGGGCAGCCAATTTCCCCTCCTAGGTGGATCAAGTATTTAGCTCAGCTCCTTGAACTGGCATGTGGGGCCTCAGCCTTCAGTTTCCTCCCCTCTAGCAACACTGAAGCTTAAAGGCAATGTGGCTGGATGCAATCAAAGCACATGCTGTCATAAGCAGCCCTCTCTGCTCAATGACTGCTTCATGGTTTTCAAAAGGGGAAATCTACCCTATAAGACAGTTGGATGGCTTGGGGACCACTGGACCCTGGGGTTAAGCCCTGGCTGGAATTCTGTCTTGCTTCTTATTCTGAGTAGGATATGTCTGCTAGGGCCCAGCACAGAGAAATTCAGGACCTGATACTCCACCAGGCCCTCTCTTGGCCCCACTGTCCAGCCAAGAACAAGGCCATAACTGCAGGAGGCAGCTATCTCCTGCTCACATGGGGCTACGCTGTGAGTGCGTTCCACAATATTTACTGACTACTATATGCCACATGCTGCTTTGGGGATTGGGGAAACTTCAGTATGCAAACACAGTCACGGTCTGCTCAGTGGCACCACTGACACTTTCAGTAGGAGAGGTGGCATGAATACAGGGGCCTGAGGAGTGCTGTAGACACAAGGCAGCAGATCCATCATGTGCACACATGTGGTGGTAGAAGATGCAAGCACTGGTGAAGAGGCCAAAGAGAGTGTATAGAGGGAGAACCAAAGGGACTTGGGACCCTGAGGGACCCCAACATCTGAGAGGTGGCAGAGAAAGAGGTGGTAGAGAGGATGCAGTCAGGAGAAAGGGACTCCAGTGATATTACATCAGGATGAGAAAGGATTTCTGGGAGGAAGGAGTGACCAACTCAATCACAGAGAAGGCAGCCTGGCAAGGTTTTGTTTCAGAGAGTAATGTTGGTGAGTGGTGTGAATGGGAAAGGCAGCCTACCATGGGGTCAAGACAAAGAGAAGACAATGAAAGCAAGGAGGAAAGCAACATTTACTGAACAGTTATTATGTGTCAGGTTCTCTCTGCTAGACCCCCTCTAGGCCTCACTCTGTTGCCAATTCTGTCCACAATTCTCCTTGATGCTAAGCAAAGACAGATCTGGCCCCTGCCCTCATGGATCCACAGGGAATAGGAGCCATGTGTGAGTCAAAGAATCAGATACTTTCACTGTGATGAGGCTAGGGTGAAGTATACTATGCTACCAAGAACATATAGTCCTGAGATCTGACCTGCAGAGAGGTCGGGAAGACTTCCACAAGGAGCAGGCAGGTAAACTGAAATCTGAAGGGCAAATAGAAATTAACCAGGTGAACAGAGGAGGTGGGGGTGTTTTATGCAGAGGAACAAGAGGAGAACTGGAAAGACAGCAAAGTTGCAGGAGGAAAGGGGAATGCAGAGCAGGTTGAGATGAGGATGGAGAGGGGCTGGGGGAGCTAGACAAGGCTTCACAAGGGGCTTTGTCTTGATCATGAAAGTACCCAGAACATCATAATAGACTTTAAGCAGGGGTGTGATGGAATCCAAGTTATGTTTTAGATATGCCATTCTGGCTGAACATAAAGATTGACAAGATACATTGTTAAGTAAAAACATATCAAGTACAGAAAAACAGGACATATATACATCTATGTTTGGGGAAGAGATGAAGAAATAAGGATAGTCATTGTGTCCATTGTTCCATAAAGATGCAGGGAAAGAATCCCCCGCAGCAACAAAGGTGGTTCACATGTGTATGTCTGGGGTGAGGGTACTGTGGTTGATGCAGGAGTGAGACTTCTCATGCCATCCTGTTTACATTGATTTTTTGAGTGCATATAGAAATAATCACAAAAGCCAAAGTGACTAAAGAATTAAAGGGACTGGGATTGGTTCTGGGGTTGGTCATACAGGAAACAAGGGACCTCATTCCTGTGTTGTGTTCTGTGTAAGTAGTGGAAGGGAAGCCCTTTACTATAAGGGACAGGAGAAGAGAGCAGAGCTGGGGAAGAAGACAATGTGATTGGTTTGAGATAGAGTGTCAAGTACCTTCAAAAGGTGAGACAAGAGGAGAGACAGGGCAACAGTGGGAGAAGGAAATAGGGTTCTGGAGTGGGGTTTAGTTGTTTTAATGTGAAAGAACCAAGCACTTTAAAAGCAATTGGGAAAGATCTGTCTACAATGAAGAGCCTGGCATTCTTGAAGAAGGAAGGGGGTCATCGTTGTGGTCACTGTCTCCAGGGGGACAGAATGACAGGGGGCACAACATGCACAAAAAAGTTTCACTAATAGTGGAAAAAAATAGTGTAATATTTTACAGTGTGCACAATCAAAGAAGTTAAAAGTATGTGTGACGAGGATACTTGCATTTGGGGGGGGGGCGGTGGAGATGCTGACAAAGTGCCTGGACCCCAGAAATTCAAGCTTCAAATCGAAGTTTGCCCTTAAATAAAAGATAGTTCCTCTACTATAATAGATAGCAGGTGATCATGGAGGGAAGACTTAGGAGCCCATTTGGGGTCAGCCTTTGCCCCAAAAGATTGTGGGGATTCTCCCAGAGCCTGGAAGCACCTGCAGCCTGTGGTAGGCTCTGTGGACATGATGGCTAGGGTACCATGTCACTCCTTCTTAGCTGGCCACGGAGGAACCACAAACATCTTTTCACAGCAGTCCCGGGCACCATGTTATTATTATTCATTCCATTTTAGAGATGAGAAAAGGGAGATTCGTGGTCACGTGTCTAATACATGACTGAACCACAATTAAGTACGTCTCCTGGCTCTAAGACCAGTGAAGTCACAGAGAGAAGTTGGCAATGATCTGTTTAGGAGGTGGGATTCATGACACAACCAGTTTCCAGCTGCTCACAAGATATCTGTGTGTTCCAAAAGCCCCTCTGAAGCAGTGGTTCTCACTTGGAGGTGACTTTGCTTTCCTAGGGAGTGTTTGGCAATATCTGGGGACATAATGGTTGTCTTAACTTGGGGTGGGAGTTGCTACAAGCATCAGGTGGGTAGAGGCCAGGTCGCTCTGCTCAGTGTTCATCAGTGCATACACTGTGCCTCAAAAAAATATCAACCCCCACATGCCAGCAATGCAGTGGCTGCAGGAGAGCTCCCTGCTTTAGAAGTTACTGGGTCAGAAGCCCTTGTCTGCATGGCCACCAGCTCCACAGAGGCAAGTATCTTCATTGTTTCCACTGGTTTTGAACTACTGTGATTTCTACACATTGTAAAACATTCCAACATTACTGAGTGTTGAAAGTATTAACTAAAAGCCCTGCCTCGCAGGCTCAATCCTAACTCCCCTGAGATAATCACCACTACTGTAACTTTTAGTGAACAGGTTGAAACAGAAAACAATGTTCTTCCTTTATGCTCTATCTGACCTAATTTTTCTTTTGCTTCCTGGATGAAATTCATAAGGTAATGTTCTCAGTCATTTTGAGAGAAGAAAAAATCCCCCTTCAGTTACTCTCAGTCATGAACATGGCCAGCTGTCAGTGACAAAACCCCAAACTGCACAAGGTAAAACTTTTCCCCTCTCCTCTGCTGGGGCCTGTCAGACTGGGAAGCAAGCCTGGTGTAGCAGAGGGGGAGGGTGTCCAGGTTTGTCATACTGATCCATTCATGTCCCTCCCTACTGGTGGCAGAGTAATGCACCATGAGGGGACACCATTATTATTTCATCTATCCCTTATTGATGGGCATTTGGGTGGTTTCCAGTTTTTTACTCTTACAAAGTTGTGACATCCTTGTACACATATCTACCTGTACACACCTGCTGATGTATGTCTTTAGGATAGTTTCCTGGAAGTCAACATGCCAATGTATGAATGCTGAAATATTTTCAGATTGTTCTCCAGAGCAACTGTGTCTGTTTAACTCCCACCCACAGAGTATGAGAGGGCCCACTCCCTCGCTCTCCTCCTTCCCTCTTTCTCCTAACACATGTAAATAGAGCTAGGTTGATGTTAAGTATTGACTGAATGAGTGGTGAGATGGAAGCTTCCTGAGGCCCATGGGAAATGTGCCAACTTTCTCAAATGTTTTCTTCCCCTTGAACCCCTCCACATTATCTCATACTTCTCACTCACCCAAACCAGTTCTTGCACTTCTACACATTCTAAGTCCTGAATGGCTCTTGAATTCATCCTTTCCTCTGTGTCCATGATCATAGCTTCAATCCCAGTCTTACCATCTCTTGCCTGGAAGGGTTTCTTGCTGGTCTCATCTCCAGCTTTACCATTTCAGATCCATTCTTGACACCTTCAGAATAAAGGTCCTAGATGCCATCTGGTCAGCCTGCCGTGACCCACTCCACTGGACACACTGTGGCCTATTTGTGCCCTCCTGCTTCATCTCTTTCCTAGCCTGCATTACATGTATTTCCCTTTGCCTGTGCTCATTCCATTTTCTCTTCCTCAGTTGCTGTTGTCAGGCAGGGAATGAACATTTGTTGCTTGTGGCCCTGTAAATTATGCCTCTCAATTTCTTAGGTTTCTATTTTCTCTGAGTGAGTTGTCTCTGTCTCACTGAGAGGAAGACTGCAAAAACCATGACTGCAGGTGTCTGTCTCCTGCCATGGAAGCTAAAGGAACATGACCTACCTCTCCTCAGCTCAGTCTAGTAGAGAAGGTTGGGTAGAGAACTAAGTTGGGTCACTGCACACTCCCTTTGGATTTTGATCTGGAATGGGCATTGTAAGAATAAAGTCTTCATTCATTTCAGCATCTGAATGAAATTATTCCTGTTTCCTCCCCTCTCCCACCCCTCCCCGAATGCTGTCTTTTTTTATGCCTATTTCCAATTCTGGTTCTCCAGTCTTTTCCTTGATTCTGTAAGCTCACAAACTAATCCCCTCGTATACCCCAAAAGTTCTCTTTTCTCTTTAGTCAGAGATGTTTTCTGTTGCTCACAACTAATCATTTCTGATAGAAAGCCCAGCTCTAATGGTTCTGCTCCTTCTGTGCTAGCATATTTCAGAAGCATCCCTATAGCACCCTGTGTGATGTGAAGCTCACACCATGGCTTGTTTTTTCCTGTTCCTTCTTCTAGGGCAGGAATTCACACCAGTCCCATCCTCATGAGCTCAAGTTCACTAGCTGAGTGCCTGGTCCAGAATCAGACACTTAAGGTAACACATTTAAGGATCAAACTAAGGTGATGCAAGTTCAGCCTTCCCTGTCGAGCAGCCTCAGTGGCTTGGGTAGACTCACCATGTTGCAAAAATGATGGCAGTGTCTGCTGTATTTGTGAAGCTGATAGCATTCAGGTGCGCTGATTTCTGTTTGGATCCCCTTCCTACATGCTGGAAAAGAAGGAGGAAGGAGGAGGTGAGAGTCAGAAAGGTGGTGGTTGGACCAGCTCAGGGGATAGACAACTGTGAGTTGGACCAAGATAGTTGAGTGAGAATGGAGATGGGAAGTGGCCCCACTGTGAGAACACACACTAGCTATTAGAAGTCGATATGTAACTCAATGGATTCCGGTCATTCACAAAGCAAAAGCTAACTTTTGGGAAGGAGGCAGTGAGGGAAGCAGGGGGGGAGTATAAGGGGAGTGTGCTACACTGTCTTTAGCATCCTCCTCCCATAGATGAGACCATGCTGTCTACCTGACCTGTTTTCTAAAGAGCTTCCTCAGGGAGGGGGGGATTCGGCCACCCACACCACTTAGCAGAGGTGAGTGAGGAACTCAAGTCCACCAGTCCCCTCCCCCAGCCACTACAAGTTGCCAGGTGCCTCGTTTGTGTTGAAAGCTTTTAAAAGCCCATGTGCATGGATGGTCATGCATTCACTGTTGTTCATTTAGCTAATACTCACTGAGCCGGGAGGATGCAATGGTGAGCAAAACCCACTATGGACCATGTTCTCAAGCTTCTGAACTGGCGGGGGGGGGGGTGGCGGGGAGAAGATGCGCAATCAGGCAATTAGGAACCAGTGTGAACGGGAGGCAAGCACTAGTTGCTATGGGAACACAAGGAGAAGCCACAGCTGCTGCTCCTCTTGGAAGAGTGGTAGCAGGCATAAAAGGAGGCAGGAAGCAAGCAACGTGCTCACCAGTCCTGACTCCAACTCAGTGTGGCCCAACCACTGGCCAGGACAAAATCTTGCTGCACAAGAAAATTCCATCCCCCTCTCTGCCTTGGTATTACCTCATTAATAAATGAGAAGAGAACCATGACCAGAACCAAATGAGACCGTGTATGTGTGTCCCTGGCCCCAAGACATCTACTATAGATGGAATGTTAGGGATATTTCTTCAAGAAGCATTTATTCAGTTCAAGTTTCCTGGATTGCTGGGAATCAGGGGTGGAATGTGTCAGATATAACAGGTCCTCTGCCCTCACAAGCTTATAATAATTTATGATGGGAGACATACAAGAACAAATCATGGCATATGTAATTAGCAGTGTGATGAGTACTGTGGTACAAGGAGAGTGGGCCAGATTAGGAGCCAGCCTAGGCTAGGGGGCAGCAAGGAGGACTTCTTGGAAGTGGTGACATTTCAGCTCCAAGAAGAAGGAAAAATTTATCAGCAAAGAGGTAGGGAAATGACATTCCAAGTGTGATAAATAGCAAGTGAGACAGCGCTGAAACAATAGGGAGTGTGGCATGCTCCAGGCAAGGAAAGGGGTCTGTGTAATCTGGGGTGGGGATGCTGGAAAGATGAACAGGACAACAGTGAGTCCATGTCTCGGGGATATGATAAGGAGTTCACGATAGATTCTAGGATGATCCCAATATAGTGGTGACGTTCTGTCTCCCACAGCTAATCAACATACCTGCAAGTGCCTGAGATAGAACTGAGTTTCAGAGATTTGACTCAGAACAGACTGACCTGTAGAATATTCCAGAATATGATTGTGGTTAGAGCCCTTGGAGAGAACTCTCCTATGCAGATGGGAACAATGAAGCCCAGAGAGGAAGACGTTCTCAGATCACATGACAAGTGAGGTTATCAGGCCTGGAATTACAGACCAGTTTGAGAGACTACCTAGTACCTCAGGCCTGTAGAAAGTCTGGAGGCAGAAGTTTTTTTGGTGGGGAGGTACCATTTTCTCTCCCTCTTGGCAACCAGTAATAGCAATGTCTACAACCCTTTGTTGCCTTCTTGCACTTCTCCTAGTACTCTTTATTAAAAAAATTTTTTTTCCATAACCTCACCTCCTTATTTAGTTTCCTCCACCCTTACATTGTAAACGTGGCTGCTATGGGCATGACTTGGATCCCAGGCAGGGCCAGAGGAGCTGTTTCTATGCCAGTCATTGATGTGTCTTTCACACTCACTCTCATTCCTGCCCTTGCCATACCCCTTTTCTGTAGGCAAATCTAACTCTGCTGACATGCCACAGCACTTCCTTGCCAGATAGGCCCCACCACATACCTACTGGTGGAGTTGACTTGGGTTTTAACCAGTATTTGCTACAATCTCTCCATTGCTGAGAAAGGAATAGTGAGGCCCTGGGAGAGGAAGAAATCCACCCCTGGGATAGGTTCAACTTCTTGCTTGTAAACTATGTCTGACCTATTCCACCACCCACCCATTTCCTGTAATCTGCGAGCACCATCAGCTGGCTCATCTCCCCTACTGATGGATCATAGAGGCAGGAAGGGGTGAAGGAAAGACTCAGGGAAGGAGATGATTAACACTGCCAAGTAGAGGCTATAGTAGGGGTGAGGCGAGCCCCTGACTTTGCTCCTCCAACAACTCCAGTAATTCTGCCTCTCTAGCTCAGCTGCTGGTCCACTCCAGCCAGTCCTCTTCAGTTCAGTCAGTGGCCTTCCCCAGCCAATCGTTTCTTTTTTTTATTTATTTATATATATTTCACATCATTTCCGTCCCTGGGGGTCACCCACCACCTCCCCTTCCCACCCGCTTCAGCTGGTCCCCATTCTCCCCTTGTGCAGTTTCATTTGGTTGACCATATATTAGTGAGACCATTTGGTTTCTGTCCCTTTCTATCTGGCTCGTTTCTGCTAGAATGATTTCTTCTAGGTACATCCAGGTTTCCATAAATTCATCAAATTTAGTCAATGGTTTCTAATTGCTTCCTGCTACTCAGGGCCAGAAGCTCAGCCCTGGATCCAGGAAGCTGCTTCAGGCATCCACCAGGAAGATCTATTTTAGTCAAGAGCCGAGGTTACCATATTCCTCTTGCCTTAGACCTAGAAGTAGTCAGTTTCGGGTTCCACAGTTCTGGCTACAAATTCCCCTCTGCCACCTCCATCCTTCTGGGTTCCCACAGCCCTACTGTGTCCCCACTCCTGAAACTGACTCTGAATTGGCTGTCTTCATTCCCTGCCTCCACAAACCAATACCTTGGTCCTCTCCCCTCCAATAGATTCCCTTTGGAGCCATTGTTTTCTACAACCCAGAGTCACCCTCCCCCCAAACTTCTTCACTTAGACTTTACCAATTATCCTTCACAAGGCATTCCCCTTTGTCTCCAAGACATAGTCATTAGTTGCCACAAAGGGGCCTTGACTTCATTCCCAGGCTCTGGGACCTTTTGCAGAACTGTAGCCACTGATCAACTGGTCCTCCTTTCAGCTGAGAGCATACCTTAGAGAGGAGCTAAGCAGGGCTAAGTGATGTCTAGGGCCAGTCTGGCCCTCAGTCTCAGACTCCACTGTATCTGAGTCTGTGCACTGGATCAGAATTGACTCTGTAACTGGGATCAAGGCTGAGTTTGTGACCAAGTTCAGGACTCACTTGGTGACCAGGGCTTACAGAAGACTCTTGTCTGCAATAAACAGAATTATATCTGATTAATTTGAGCAAAAAATCAGACTGTATTATAAGGAATTGGAGCTGGCTTTCAGAATCTATTGATGTGAACATGATTCAGCTCTAATCTCCCAAGTCTCTATGTGTTTGTTGCCTTCTGAGTTTCAAATCCCAAGAGAAGACTCCAGTTTACCCAGCAAGGGTCAAGAATCTCTATCCCAGGATGAGTCAAATTAGCCACAATGAAAGGCCACACATTGCTTTGGAATGACTCCAGCCTTTTGAAAAAGCATTCTGACACCATCCACTAAAATGAAAAGATTTACATATTTGACCTTAAAATTATATTTCTTGGGCATTAGTCCAGGGACACAAAAGTCCTGGCACCTAAGGACCTATATATACAAAGATGTGTATGGCAGTGTTGTCCACAGTATTTCCTTTGAAAACCCTGGAAATCATAATTACCTATTAACAGGTTGGCAACTGAATAGATTATGACACATCCACATCACAGAATGCTAGTTAGACATTGAAGATTATTAGTTACAGCCTTACAAATTGATCTCCAGTGGGTGTTGTCAAATGAGAATAGAAAGTGGAAATGTATATATGATCTCATTTTCATAAAAAAGGACAGATTAAAGCCTACAAATATATTCCATATGTATATATACATATATATTTAAGTAATCATTTCCTTATATGATTAGACAAATATGAAGGAAAATATAAAATAATGATTATATTATTGATATAGGTTATGGGGATCAGTGATATAGACAGAGGAGGGAGACAAGGAAAATATAGAAAGAAAAAGAACAATATGTTTTAGGGCATACACATGAGATTTATGAGAGTATCTAAAATTACATAGATATTTGAGTGTGATTATAAAAACATTGGCTTAAAATATTATGAAGAAAAGATGAGTAAAATTATAACAGGAAAAAATTACGCCAAAAGAGAAGTAGGCTGTAGTGTTTCTGACAAGATTGACCAGAGCACAAAAATCTTATTAGAAACAGGTAAAATTGTTTCTTAGTGATCAAAAGATCAGTTCTCTGCGAAGGTAGAGGAATCCACATCCCACATACCCTGTATGAGTTTTAAAACCATATAAATGCTATTGTAATGTGCATATGTTCATACAATCTGTTTTTATTCACTCAACACTGTTTTCCAAGTTTATTTATTGTGATAGATGTAGAATTAGATTCTGCATCTTTAGCTGCTCTACAGTAAGTTTCCACCATGATGATTATTCATTTCCTTTTTGACTTTCAGGTTTTCTAGACTTTCACTATTATAAACAATGTTGCAGTGAGTATAATCATACAGAGTTCCCGTCAATCATGTGTAAACATATCTATAAGTAAATTCTTAAAAACTAGACCATTGGGAGATTTAGCATCTTCCTTTGTGTTTAAGTGCCATTTCTGTGCCATTTCCAATAAAGGGTCTCTTTGTATTCTTTGTTCATTTTAAAATTGGTTTGTTAGTCATTTACTGATTTATAGGTGCACTTTCACTATGTCTGTGAAATTACTAGCAGACATTTTCCTCAGGTTTTCATTTGTCTTTATTTAGAATTGTTTATACATATATAGATATATATACACATATTTCACTACCACAAGATTTTTCTTTTTTCAAAAATAATTTTGTTGTGTACATATTTAAGTATATGTGTATATGTAATATATATATGTATATATATGTAATATATATATGTATATATATAGCATCATTGGATTCCCAGGGGTTCTCCCTACACCTTATTACCTGTGAACTTTTATCTTGATCTTCTTGTGCTCCTCCCTTCCTTCTCCCTAGCTGTTTGCCCAAGTTCTGTTGTTAGCTTATTTTGACTTTTTTTCTGGGCCTTTGATTTGTTGTCCCTATATCCCATCTATAAGTGAGAGCAGATGATTTCTGTTTGTCTTTCTGACTTTTTTTATGTTTCAATGTATCAAGAGTAGTGGGCTATTGGAGCAAATGATGTGAATAAACTGGTGATGGGAATGTAAATTGGTACTATCACTTTGGAAAGCAGATTGAAGTTGAAATGCTCCTACCCTCTCTTGTCCCAATAACTCCGCCTCCTAGAATTCCTGCTACAATTCCCTCTCCCTAAGTGAGGGCTAGATTTAGTAACTCACATTTAATAAATAGAATATGGCAAATGTGTTAGGATGTGATTTCTGAAGTCTGCTTTGAAGAAATGTTATGTAGGAATAAGAAGGAAAATAAGGAAGGTCGGAAATTTGGAATTACATAAAGAAAGGAAGAACATTTTGGAAGGAATATATGAAAGCATAAATGAAATAAAGCTACCTATTTTTCTTAGTCTTAACAAATCTAACAAATAAGTTGACTCAACTTGAAAGTGGGCTTCAATTAGTTATAAATGCATAAGACAACCACTAAAATGAAAAAATGAGAAGTATAATTGTAATTCTAAGATAAAAGAGAAAATGGAATCTTGTAAAATGTTTAAAATCAGATGCTGGAAATAGAAGAACAAAGGAAAAAATATATACAGCCAAAACAAAGAAAACAGCTATTAATGTGGTAGGTATTAATGCAACTATATCAACAATTATTCTAATTGTTAATACTTTAAATACACCAATGATAAAGCAGAGGCTATCAGAATGGATTTTTAAAAGCCTTAACCATATCTTATCTACTAGAAACCACTTTAAATATAGATACATGCGGGTGAAAAGTAAATGGATACAGAAAGACAAACTTGCTTTCATGTCAAAAGAAAGCCCAAGTAGCTATGGTTAATTTCAGACAAAGCAGATTTCAGAATAAGGGATAAAGCAGGGACATTGCATAATCAAAGGAGTCAATTCTCCAAGAAGACGTAAGAATCCTTTATGTATACAAACCTAACAACAGAGCATCAAAATATGTGAAGCAAAAAAAAAAAAAAAAAAAGCTGAATATACTTGTAGTTGAGACTTCAACATATCTCTGTCACCATTTGACAGATTCAGCAGGCAGAAAATCAGTAAGGTCATAGTTGAACTGAATAGCACCATCAGTGACTTAGAGCTAATAGACATTTATGGACTACTTCATCCAAAAATAGAAGAATACACATTCTTCTTCTTAAATTTATATGGACTATTCACCAGAATAGATGACATCTCAGTTCATAAAACATACCTTAATGAATGAAAAGAACAGACATTGTAAAAAGTATGATCTCAGATCACAGTGGAATTGAATTATTGAATTAGGTATCAGTAACAGAGAAACAGCTGGAAAATCCCAAAATATTTGAGGGTTAAAGAACATATGTCCAAATAACACATGAATTAAGAAGTCTCAAGCGAAATTAAAAAAAAAAAGTTTGATAAATTAAAATGAAACTTGTGAGGTGCAGTAAGTCACAAAAGCATAATTGTATCAGGGAAATGTGTAACATTGAATGCATGTATTCGAAAAAGACAAAATGATCTAAAATCAATAATCTGAGCTTCTACCTTAGAAACTAGAAAAATAGAGCAAATTAATTGCAAAGTAAAAGCAGGATAATAAAATAGCAGAAATAAATGAAATTTAAAATAGAATGATAGAGAATCTCAGTGAAAGCAAAAGTTGCTTTTTAAAAAAAGATCAATAAGATTGGTAAATTTCTGGTCAAAATGATCAAGGAAAAAGGGAAGTGGACAACATTATTAACTTAAAAATCCTATGAATATTAAAGGGATAATGGCATATTTTGAACAAATCTATGCTCACAATGTTGGTAACTTGCATGAAATGGACAGATTCTGTAGGATGTTTTTAATTAATAGGATTATGACAAAAATATTGGATGTTGTTCTGAGCTTAAGGATTTATGGGTCTTTATTCTGAGCTTAAAGAACTGTCATCCATTTTGAGTACTCTCTGACCCTCTCACAAGATACCATTTTGTGGGGAGACTCAGGATGCCCTCTCATTGAGGAATCAAGCCTGACAGTAACCACACAAGTGAGCATGGAAGCCTGCCAACAGCCATGTTAAAGTGGAACTCCTGTCCCAACTGAGGAACTCCTGTCCCAACTGAGTCTACAAATGAGACTGCAGTCCCAGAAGACACTGAGCATGACTTCAGGAGTGACTGAGTCAGAGACACCCAACAAAGCCAGACATAGATTCCTGAACCACAAAATATGTCATATCATAAATATCTGCTGTTTTAAGCTGCTAAATTGTGGGAAAAGTAGTTACACAATAATAGATATTAAATACTTTTTGACCTTAAATTTCCACTTCAATGTACATACACATTTTTTCAAGCTCTTTTTACATCAAAGCATACTTTAAAACACTAATAATTTGTATCAGTCCACTAGGATAAACGGACAGACTACTCTTGGCCAGAGGTAACAGTTCCCAAGGCAACAGCTGGGTCATCTTCCTGGATATTAAATACTGAATGCATATAATAGAAAGGGGGTGGTCAATATATCAGAGAATTGATACCCAGATGGGAAGATCTGTCCCAGAAGAACCCTCCCAGTGGACACAAAGAATCATGCACTAGGATGTTCACTGAATCTTCACTGACAATTGAACAAAACAGAAAAACTTCACTCAAGCCCACCAGTCAGGAAAGAGATATGGAAATGGGATAATTCCTGCAACAGAAGTCCGCACAGTCATATGTTATAGTAATACCATATTGCAAAATTGATTAACATACTATCTAGCCGTTAAAATACATGACCTAGATTTAAATGTAGCAAATTGATAAATTTCAAAAGAACTAATTGAGTGAAATTTTAAGTAGGCAGAAGGATATATTTATTGTGATACTATGTATATCACTTAGAAGACAGAAAACAATGTGTATGAGTTATAGATGTATACATACATGAAAAAGGAAAACCAAATATGCACAATATGGACAAAAGGAAACATCGACTTCTAAATGGTAGTTCTTTGGGGAAAAGATGAGTAATAAAGTGAGGTTTTAACTCTTAATATTTTGTTTCATAATCAGAGAAATCTTAGGATCTGAAGAAAACAAAAAACTATCTGCGTGAAGGTGTATGCAAATGTACATTTTATACTATACTTTTTAGCAGGTTTGAAATATTTGAAAATATTTTTGTAAAAAATACATCCTCTCTTGAATAAAAAAATTAGATCTGGCTTATTATTGCATTATTGTTCAAGTTCTTTATATATATACTTATTTATTTTGCAGTCTGTTTGAGCTTTGTATGCCTAAGAAGTGTCTAAATGACTCCCTATGATGGAAAACTTTGCAGTGTCTCTTTGTACTTCTAAGAAGATTTGCCTAATCTATTTTGAAACTACATTGTTTATCTTACCAATTTTGGCATCATTTCCTTGAATCAAACAACCTGTTTTGTTCTTTTTAATGCTTTTTCCTTTGAGTTCTTGATTTTTTGTTCTGTTAACACTGTTAAAATGTTACATTGTGCTCTTCTCCCCCCCCCCCCCCCCTTGCCCCTTCCTACTTACCTTTCTTTAACTGGTGTATAGTAGTCATTCCTTTAGGTGAAACTCCTATGTGCAGCACATACTTTCTGAAATCAAAATGCTCAAAATGACTTGGCTCTTTTTTTTTTAATCGATGTCAATTCATAATACATACTGATATATTTGGATTCATGCCTGCCCTTTGGTTTTAAAATTCTTTCTTGTTTCCTCCCACCCCATTTCTGTCCTTCCCTAGATTGTTTTTTCTTTGTTCTACAGATTCTTTAGTAGTTTGAAAGTAATACATTCTATTTCTATTTTGTAGTTCCCCCTAACATTTCCTGTTCTCTAAATATGCCTTTTATTTCCAGTAAGAACAAAACTTCACCATTGTTGAACACAACAATTCCATATGTGATGCAAATATCAGATACATTATAAACTGCAACTAAAAAAACGGGTTCAAAATTTAGTCAATTTGTATAACTCCAAAAAGAATAGGTATAATATTTTAAAACTGCAATGTAATTACCAGAATGTGAGTCCATGTTGTGCTTAATGATCGATCATTTCATTTGGGCAGAGAAGCTTGATTTTGTGATTAACAGCAACAGATTCTACCATAAACAATTTACTTTAACCACTAGGTTTAAAAAAAAAAAAAATCCACGCTGACTGCAACCCTAAATATAGTTTGAGTTCTTATACTTCTAGTACAAACCATAACATGTAACCTAGGATATGATATAGTCCTATATTACTTTCTTCCTGGAATTAATCAGAAAGAATTTGCAGATTTCCTTTTATTGAAAAAAACAAACAGGAGAAGATGAATAGGAGTCTTAACATTTGTTAAATCTGGCTGCTGGTTACTTTTTTTTTCTGTCCTTTTCAGTATCCTTGATGATTTCGTCATTTAAAGTGAAATAATGCTTTTGAGCCCACCCTGATTTGCCAAGACGGCACTGCCCCCTGCCACCTCGAGGGGGCGGGGACCAGCGACGCCACAATCACTTCCGCTGCCGTAGCCTGCCGTGCTGCTCTCCGGTGGGGGAGGAACTGGAGGCGGTGAGCAGCTGCTTCGTGGTCGTGGCGCTTGGACGTCCCAGAGCTCTGCTCCTCTGAGAGCGTGCAGGCGTCGTCCTCAGGTGAGTGAGAGGCCGTGGATGTCCTCGATTGGGCCCGATGTGGCAGCCAGCAGCCAGGAGCGGGGGCGAGGGTTTGGAGCTGGGGGCCCAGCGAAAGGATTCTTCAGACTCACCCTTCGGGAATGGGTGGGGCAGATGTGGGACCTGATTGCGGAGTGAGGCTAGTGTCCACATTCACATTCAGCCGGTCAGGGCCCCATCCTCCAGCCCTTGCCCCTCTGAGATGACGTGGCCCCGCCCGCCCCCCACCCCCACCCCCCAGGGTTTTTATCCCTGTCTGGGAGGGGACTGGTGGTTACTGTCCTCTAGCCTTCTGTCTCTCTTCCCTCCTTCCCTTTTGGTCCCTCTGTGGTGCTCTCCGTGGCCTTTTTTTCCCCCATTTTGTCGTTGTCTTGCTGAAAGGTGAATTGTTAGGATTTTGTTAGGATTTAAATATATTGTTTCCAGGAAAAGAATTGTCTAAAAAAACAAATTAATCCTGAAGAAAAGCTATACCCCCCACACACACTCCCTTTTTTTCTCCTCCCCCCACTTACTTGTGCCATCCTTTTGGATTTAATCTATCAATAGAGCTGATAATGTTCTTTCATCTGCTCTTTCTCTCATATGACATTGTGGCCCCCTTCCTGCCCCTGTCTCATGTGCACAGACACACAAATACACACATACAGACACATGCACCCACACACAGAAACCTTCCATTGCAGTAAACCCCAGCCCCAGTACTCAATGTTCTGGTGTCCCTTCCCCAGCATATGCATGTGTGCACATACACACACACACTCACACACTGTCACGCCCTCTTGTGCTTCTCCCCAGATACACACAGCCACACACTATCAAGTGTCTTTCCTTGCCTCTCACTGCCTGCTACACACATCCCTCCAGGAGCAGCCTTTTGCCTCTGTGTGCTCTGGTGTGTACACACAGCATGCACAACATACATACATACATCCTCTGGGACCACCTTGCCCTCTGCCTGCTACATACACGTGTAAGGATATCCTTGGATTGATGACTCTTTGATATTCCACTTCCATACATGTGCACCCCCACACATGTTCACACATCCTCTCAAGTGATCTGTAGTGGCTGCTTCCTGTCTGCCATAGATGTGCACAGACAGCCCTCCTTTCTGGAACCTGCCGTGTATACATTGACACTCACATAAATCCTTCTGGGGGGATACTTCCCCTTCCTGCTATCTATATTTATCCCTGCAGACATCCTTTGATTACTGGCCCCCTGTCTGCCCACCATAAGCGTACCTCTCACCAGTGTTGTTCCCTCATCAGTGTATTTGCTCACATGCATGGGTCCCCACTGTTCCTTGTCACATGCACAAATTCACGGACATCCCTGTTTCCCAAAATACCATATCCTTTCATGCCTGCTGCAGACATCAACATGAGCACCCCACAGATTCCAGCTGCCACACACAGAGACTTTACTCTCATACTTATACATCCCCTTCTCCTCTGAAGCTACCCATCCCACACTTCTCATTTCATAAATACAGAATGGGTCTCACAATTCTTCCCACTGTTACCTGGCCCTTCCCCTACACACACACAGAGACAGCTCTCTGCTGCAAGATCACTGCTCCCCCTACATCTGCCTCTCTCCCCCAACATACATGCAGGCACTCATGCACACACTGATGTGTATTTTCCACCCTATTCCAATTTGCATTTATCCTTTGTGTCTGTAGGGCTCAGAAAAATGCAGACATCCTTTTAAAAAGTGGCACTCTTTCCTCTTCCCACATTGGCACACTTCCACAGTACTTCACCCACCTGCCAAATGTCCAGTCACCCCCACCTTCTGTAAGATTCTTCCCTAAATCTGGCTTTCTTATAACTCAAGTTTTGTGATCCTTTTGCCAATATTGAAAATGTGTTCCAGATCTCTACTTGACAGCCACTGGAATGCTATTCCAGGGTTTAGAAGAAAGTGAAACTAAATTTAAATGCCCCTTATTCTATTATCTGCTTGCCAGAGAGAAAATAAGTCTCCCCGCTCCTTTCTTTGGACCGATTTGACTCTCTTCCCCAGAGTTTGCAGGGGCGCAGGAAACGTTCTTCTTGAGGCCCAGCTGCATTGGAAAGTCTCCTAAGCTAAGAGTAGTGGGTCAGGAATCTAACAAACCTGTATGGCTCAAGCCAATGGGTGTAGGGCAGCAGGATGGCAGGCAATATGAAAGAAGGCATGCTTATGTCAGTTTCAGGCCACCCCCGAGCCAGCAGGAAAGGATTTGCCTCCAGAGAAAGATAACATCTGAAGTCCCAATGCACAGATCAGCCCCCAGCCAAACCACCAAGAGAAGCCGATCACCATTTTCCAGCACTCGTCAGATTTGGGATGACAGTGCCAGCTCGGAGGCCAGCCTGAATGTTGATGATGAGGACTACTCCAGGTACCCACCAAGAGAGTATCAGGCTTCAGGGAGCAGAAGAGGAATGGCTTATGGACATACTGACTGTTTTGGGGCAGATGATAGTGAGGAGGAGGGGGCTGGGCATGTTGAGCGTGTGCCAGTGAGAGGGAAAACTGGCAAGTTTAAAGATGATATGCTGCATGAGCCAGAGAAAGGGGCAAGGGCTTTGGCTGGGGTACCCACAAAGTTCTCTGGTTTTCACAATGATGTGAGAGAGGATCTTGACAAATTAGAGCCAACCCCTGTGGCCAGGTGCTTTGCTAACAGAGGCGAGTTCCTGCAGCAAAGTAGCATGGCCTCTCACAAGTTTGCTGAAGGGAAGGCGGCTACCAATAGTGACCACATGGAGAGGGAGAGACTGACGCAGAATTTACCTGTGTTTCCCAGCAGGGCTCCTGTGAGTATCTGTGGTGGTGGGGAAAACACCCCAAAGAGTGTGGAGGAACTAGTGGTGAGGCCCAAAATTAGAAATCTGGCCAGTCCCAACTGTGTGAAACCAAAAATATTTTTTGATACTGATGATGATGATGATATGCCACACAGTACTTCCAGGTTGAGGGATACTGCCAGCTCTGATGATGGTCACACAGATGGCCTGGCAAGAAGAAGCAGAGGTGAGAGTTCAAGTGGCTACTGTGAGCCACAGTACCCCGAAGTCAAGAGGGAAGCCAGGAATGACCAAGTGAAGCCAGAAAAGTTGCCGAGACGGAGGCGAACCATGGCTGATTCTGACTTCTGGACGTACAGTGATGACTACTACAAATACTGCGACGAAGACTCTGATAGTGATAAAGAGTGGACTGCTGCTCTGCGTCGAAAGTATCGAAGTCGGGAGCAAGTTCTGTCCTCTAGTGGCGAAAGTTGGGAGACCCTGCCAGGGAAGGAAGAACCTGAAGGTAAGCAAGCCAGCGCGAAAGCCAACGCTGAGGCCAGCGTCAGTTCTGGCAGCCTCCGCAGCAAAGACCTTGGTGAAGCTTGCGGACCATCTGTTCAGGAAGAGGTACGGACATCTCCAGCAGGAGAAGTCCTGTGGCACCAGTACACTGAAAATGAGAGCAGCAATGAGGGTGAAAATGATTCAGGGCAGGAATTTCTGCAGTCTGGGGTGTTCATGCTGGATGGAAACAACAACCTGGAAGATGACTCCAGTGTAAGTGAAGACCTCGAAGTGGATTGGAGCCTCTTTGATGGGTTTGCTGATGGGCTCGGCGTGGCTGAAGCCATCTCCTATGTGGATCCTCAGTTCCTTACATACATGGCACTTGAAGAACGCCTGGCGCAGGCCATGGAAACTGCCCTCGCACATTTGGAATCTCTTGCGGTGGATGTGGAGGTGGCTAATCCACCGGCAAGCAAGGAGAGCATCGACACTCTCCCTGAGATCCTGGTCACCGAAGACCACAGTGCAGTAGGGCAGGAAATGTGCTGCCCAATCTGTTGCAGTGAATATGTGAAGGGGGAGGTGGCTACCGAGCTGCCCTGCCACCACTACTTCCACAAGCCATGTGTGTCCATCTGGCTTCAGAAGTCTGGCACCTGCCCTGTGTGCCGCTGCATGTTCCCTCCCCCACTGTGAGTCCAAGGGAGCCTTACTCCTGGTCCGCTGATTTTCCCCATGTGAAAATACACTATACTGCAGGAGCTCTCGCACAATTAACAGTTAAATTGAAACTAATAAAATGAAACCAATCAGTCAATTAACCCACACCTGTTGATTGCTTGTGACTTATTTTTTTTCTCCATTGTGAAAATGGTCATGTATGATTCATAAAAGCTCATACCATCTTTTAGCGGTTAGAAAGGGAAAACTAAACTTTCTAAATGCTACTTGAAATTGCATTAAGGACATACATTTTCTAACCCAGATGTTGAAATAAATTTGCAGTTGTTTTCTTTAGTAGAATACGTTGCTGTTAACTGTAATGTCAAGTTAATCTGTTAACTGTGTCCAAGAAGCAACATCATTTCTGTTGCATGTTATGGGTTAATGTTCCTGTAATTTCAGTGCCTGTAAAAGCCTATTAAAGTTCTACTTTTGGTTTTACATGTCATTATTGCATTGTTTGGCTTTGTCTAAAACCTAAAAAGGTGGTACTATCTTTTTAATCCCTGACCTCTGCATTCAAAATAGATTTTGTTGGTGTTCCTCAGAGGTGAAAGACTTTAGTTTCACTGGAAATGCCGACTCAGCAGTGAAAATGTAGACTAATTTTTTTTGAAAGTGGGAGTAAAGTATATGACTGTCAACTGTGGTGGGGGCTATGGAGACAATGCTGTCAGTCTAGGGGAACAAAAGAAACCAGAGAGTATGGTAAAACCAGGGCATGCTGGTGGGAATAAATCCAAACTGAGTGTAGGGGTGAAGGAATTAATATCACCATTTAGAAAATAGAAGCCTCAAAGGAGATGGGTTTAAAAAAATAATAAAGCTGAATGTGGATTACCTATCTTAACACAGACAGGAATCAAAAAGTCCCTGCCAGACCAAATGTGTGTTAAAGCAAGTTACCCACTGATAGCCACTTACACAGAGTGAACCGTATTTAATTTGGCTATATTGGCTTCAGCAGTGCACACAATTGCGTGTGCACATGTACACACACACTCTCTCTCCCCCCTACACTCAATAAACAGAAATTTTCAGATACAGGTGAACTACCTCACCCATTAAATTTACATTCTTTTCTCCACAGAGGCAAGCATTGTGGTGGATGTGTCGCCTGCATTTTCACATGTTTGTATATGTATGCGAAGTGATATTTATGTGTGTAGAAGTATATAAACATATCCATAACCAATATAGGGTGTTTGTTTTTTAAATGAACTTCATTGATATAATGTATGCATTTTTTTGCAACTTGATTTTTCACTCAACATTGTTTTCAAGACTGAGCCATTTTGATATATGCAGATCTAGTTCATGCATTTTTAACTGCTGTACAATAAATATTCAATTGTGTGAATCACCACAGTTTATCCATTCCCAGTATTTTGTGGCAGTGAACCTACTTAAAGAGGCACATGTGTGAGTTTCTCTGGGGGCACATATATGGAGATGAACATTCTGGGTTTCAGGATTTGAGCATCTTCAACCTACCTTGATATTGCCAAACTCCTTTCCCAAATGATTGCACTAATTTATGCTCCTACCACAGTTTATGAGACCTGTTTTTCCACAGAGCCAACAGCCTGGGTATTGTTAATGTTCAACCTCATTAGTAATCAATGACATGTAAATTAACACAACAATGTAACATTGTGCCCATCAGAAAGCAATAGATTTTCATCAGGATAATATCTAGTTTGGGCAAGGCAGAGAAGAAATAGTAACACTCATGCTCTTGGTGTAAATGTAATTGATAGCAGCCTTTTTGGAGAGCAGTTTGTGTAGGAACATAACTTTCAAAGTGCAAGGCCAGCGCATGTGCTTCTACCCAATTAGACACTGTGGTAGTGTGCAATTCATACTACCAAAGTCCAGTTTAGATGCTGAGGCAGTGTGGAATTAATACTACCGAGTAACAGTTACAAAGGGTAACAAAGGGAGATACAGAAATATCTCCAAGAAATATTTTTAATTAAAAAGAGCTTATTGTATAGCTTATTGTATAGTACATAGTCTTTATGTAAAACAAAACCTTAAGGAACCAAACTGCATATGCAAATGTACAAAAATGTCTGGAAGGCTCAGCACTTGATTTTTTTCCTGACAAACAACTTTTTACTTGATTTTTTGTGTGTCACTGCATTTTCAGGAATATTAACAAAATAGAGAAAAATCAAACATTTTCTATTTTTAAAAAAGGATTATTCACTTGCCACAACTATGGGTGAAAGCCACAAGCCTTCTTTCCCTGTAACTCTCCAGCCTGATATTTATAACTTCTCCCCCCCCCTAGTCATTCTGCTCTCCCTCTTGGCCTTTAGCCAACACCTCAGCTGTCACAGAGAAGCAGATATCTGTGACCTTGGAGGGCTTGGTTTGGGTGGAATTGCATTTGTTGGCCTAATATAAACCTTAGGCCCTCCTTGGCACTCCATGAGGAAATATGATAGGAGCACCTTTGGAGCCTTCATCATCTTCCTCTCTGCTCCCTCATGTAGAAGCAGCCCCTCATTCCCTCTAGTCTCCATAAGCAAATCTGCAGAAGGGAATTCTTAGCCAGCACCAGCATCCCCTTTCTGGTTTCAGAGAAACTTGCCCCTGCACAGGCTCCTGTTAGAGGTGAGCTATCCAAATAAGGGAGGCACACAAGACCCAGACCTAGGCCCCCAGGTCCCCAGGAACTCAGGCTTAGACTTGGATATTCAGCTAAGAGTGATGCCAGATACCTTCATTCTGGAGGCAGGGATGAAGTCAGAGGAGCTGGGCATTTGCTTCTGTGGTGCTGTGGTGGTGGTGGGGACACAATGCCCAGCCTTGTTAAGGAAGGTCCTGGTGGCCAGTAACTCCTGTGTAGGATGTGGCTGTGTCTTTAATTGTCCACTTCCATCATTCCTCATTCTTCAGCCTCCCTGAAAACCTCCCAAGTCCCCCAATAGCTTTCCATTAAAACTTCTACAATTAACTAGAGTTGGTTTCATTGTTTGTAACTAAGAGCCCTAACCGATCTGCTTGCCGATACCATAGCCCAGTTTGTGCCCGTTTATTTTACTCATGTGAAATATCCCAAATGACCAAGGATCAGGCAAGTTATCTTTACAATGAGGATCCATTACTGTACCTGGGCCCATGGTCCTAGAACAGCAGATCTCAGCCCTGAAGCCATCATTTTTTTAAAGTAGGGTACTTGGCACATTCATCGTTTTTGAGAGTAGGAAATTTGACAGTCATTTATTCACCCACTATTCTGTCCTTCTTGGGTTCTAGACTTGCTTTCTGGCTTTGGAACAAATAGGCCCCCAATCGTGGTCACTGATTTGGAGCATAAACCACTGCTTGCAAGACCTCCAGCTTCCTGAGGTCATCCCCCAAGCTGGTAAGACAGCTGAACTGTTTCAAGGTCTCTCCTAGCTATAAGGCAGCACCTTTTCTTAGCTATCTACTCCAGCTACACTCATCTAAGTTTATGCCTATGCCTCTGGCCTGAAATGTCCTTTCCAGCCATGTCATTTCTATCCATCCTTCAAAAAGCTCTGACTGCATACCACCTCTGAACAGTGTTTTCTGATACCCTTACTCCTTCCCTCCCTGTGTCCCAGCTTTGTGGATCATTGAGGTCAGGAGTTATTGAAGTAATTTCCATCACCCTTGCCCTTAGTATGGGACAAGAAAGTGTTCTGCAACACTTACTGGCAGGATGGGTGCATTTGCAAGGTAGGCTCAGGCAGGAGCTGTGTTCAGAGAACCTGGAATAGTCATGGGAGTAAGGGGACACCCTGGTTCAACCAAGTGTGTCTGACGCAACTAACTTAGTCCCACTCCTGCCTCCAGTCTCAGCGGGATCCTGGAACAACTCATTGCCCCTCCACCCCTACCCCTAACCCCCATCCCATTTTCCTTTGTCCCGCTGAATCTCCTGTGTTTCAGAGGCTATTTTCATGCCCAGCCTGTGAAAAGGAAATGTTTCTCATTAGAAGATAGAGACTAGAGCATCTCTGTGGATCATTGAGGCCAGGAGATATCCATCCCTCTGTGATCAGCGCACCCCCTCTGTGATCTAGGTTGAACATAGAACTGAGAGAACACTACCTTCCTGTCTACCCTGAATAAAACCTGGCACTGAGTAAGCCAGGTTCTGGGATCCTTGAGCCATGCTTTTGTCCTGCCTAGGCATCCCATCTGCAGAACAGACCTTTGCAGCCAGGCATGCTGCTGTCTAATCTGTTGCCTTCCTCAGGACTCAACTGCCCCAAAGAGGGCAGTAAAACATAAGGGAAGCTTCATCATCCCTCACATTTGGCAAGATTTCCCCAGATGCCTTCACATCTGGTGATGTCACTAGATCCGTCCTTCTACCCCCAGAAGTTGCATGGTAAGAAAAGCAAAGTTCAAAAAGGTTAGCAGTTCTGAAGAGACAGCAAGAGTCTGCTGGGGATGCAGGGATGTCTTCTCTCACACCTATCCTGACCCACATGTGCTGAGGAATGGGTGGGGATCATGGGCTGAAAGACCAGGCAAAACCAGCTCCCCCCCCCCACGCCATTTAGACAAGAGGACATCAGGCATTTGGGTAGAGGAATAGGAGATACAAGCTACAGGGCCATTGAAGGGTTTTTCCACAGGAGGTGGGCCTAGGAAACAGCAGCTGCTTATAGAGACTTGAGAGAGTGTGGCAGGAGTTCAGTGCAGGTGGCAGCCTGAAGGAAAACAAAGACCAGATAGCAAACACAGGACAAATCTCCAGCCATCCAGGAGAAACAAGTCCAAGGCTCTGATTCTCAGCCTGGAGCATGCTCAGGTTCTGCAGGCCTGTGCCTACTAACTTGGCACTCAGAGTGGTGGGCTCAGGACCTACTTATTTAGTTCAACAAATAAGTGGTGTGTTGGACGGAGGCCTGCAAGAGATGAAAAAGACTTTGTCCTGCCCTCAAAGAGCTCACAGTCTAGTGTGGCAGACAGACTTGCCAGATAAGATAGCAACTTACTGCAGGCCACCCCGGGTGATCTGAGAGCAGAGTTTGGTTGGTTTCAGGAAAACGGGACTAGTGCTTGCAAGCATTCAGGATGCAGCCACCCCCAATGCACAAGGAGGCACTAGCCAGGCCAAGAAAGGGAGGGTGGGCCCTTTTAATTATTCTCTCTCAGAGGGAGTACCAACTGGTTTGTTTGAAGGGCCCTTTAGTGAAACGTAGTGAGATTTATACTCTGTACACTCTCAACAGTCAATTCCACAAGCAAGAATTTTTCCTGCAAGAGCAAAACCACAAGGCTGTTTGTATAAGGATATTTATTGTTGCATTGCTTATAGTAGCAAGAGACTGGAAAGCATTTCAGTATCTATCAATCACTAAGAACCTGATTAAATAAATTATAGCACAGCCTTCAGATACTTCACTATACAGCTTTATCCAGCAGGAGGCAGGGGCAGAACTTGCTTGCAAGAAGACCAAGAATTTACAAAAGTCAAACCTGGAACAGCCTGCTCGGGAACCATGCCTGTTTCACAAGAGACACATGCATCTAGGTGCCTACCTGCAGAAATGTCTCTGTGAAGATTCATAAAGAACAGGTGCTGAAGTCAGGGTGGGAAGGGGCTACTTTTTGCTTTGTTCATTTGGAATTTTTGTTAATTTGATTTCTTTTTACCTTATGCATGAAGGAAAGAAGGATCGGGAGAGTGGAGACAGGAGGGCAAAGATCTGAGCTGAAGGGAACTGGATGAACAAAGGCAGGGGCAGGGGGGAAATGAACATGTGTGTGCCTGTTTGCCTGTGTGTATTAGGCCTTGAGTCTTGGAATAGGAATTTTCCCAGGTGACTTCTAGTAATGAGGTGGGGAGTCAATTGTCAGGATACAAGTGGGAAAATGGCAGTCAGCCAGGGCTCTTAGCCACAAGACCAGACCCCCTGGAAACCAGAAACATTGGCCCAAGTAGACCTTCAGGGAAAAGACCACAGTCCAGCTGGCCTCATGAGGCCTGGGGGGTTGGAGGGTGGTGCATGCCCAGAGAATCTCCACTATTGTCTCAGGTATGTGAAAGAGATCTCCAAATTGCTTATGTACATAACAGAGATTATTAGGAAATCTGCCATCATGTGAGCTAATGGTGGTTCTCTCTCAGTGGCGGATTAAAGGTCTTTCTGTTTTTGATTTTGGGGGGGGGGTAGGAGGACATTTCTTAAATTCTCTTTAACAAGCAGGTGATCATGGTGTAAAGGTTAAAAGAAAATCAGTAGAACCCTGATTCAAACCTCTCAAGGCAGCTCTTTCTAGAGAAACCAGAAAGGCCCTCTAGTTTACCAGCAGTTGGACTATCAAGGACCACAATATTTGGAGTCAGACCAGTGTCCAGAGTGGTTTTTCTGCAAGGTACATACCTGTTTCTCAGTCTGTTTGCTTATCTATAAAATGGGCTGAAAGAAATGCTCTCATAGGATGGTTAGAAAGAGCCAATGAAATAATGGGATGGCAGGTATATACTATAGAAATACGAGAGGATTGTTGTGTTTATTACTATTTCTCCTGGCCTTTCTTTTTTCTGGGCTAGAACAACAGGAGCCCAGGGCTCATAAGATTCTCCCCACCCCCTGCCTTACACACACATCATTCTCTCTCTTCAGCAATTTAGTGAGGCTGACTCCGGATGCCTGGCCTGTTCTGGAGAAAAATACTTAGCAGGAGTCCAACATTCCCTTTGCAAGTGGAGTGAGGCAAGAAGGGGGAAGGGGGAGGAGGTGGAAGCAAAATGTTTGCTATTTTTTTATGTGTAATTGACTCTGCTGGCCGAGGCCCTTTGCTCACTGCTGTCAGTATGCACAGATGGTGGCAGCCGAGTCCCTCTTGGTGAGGGGTTTGGCTTCCTGTGGAGCTTGCCCACCCATCCAGGCCTGCTGAGGAATGTGGGCTGGTTCCAGCTGGATGGGCTGTGTCTCCTTAGGCCCCTCCCTGATCCCCAGCCTGACCCATCCTCAGGCCTAAATGAAGGAGCTTTGTGTCATGTGGCCTCATCTGATTAGACATGGCTGCCACATGACTGAAACCTCCCTCCAAGGCTGGGCACTAGGGACAGAAAAGCCCAAGGTTTGTCCATAGTACTGCAGGCTGAAAGAGAAGCTGGCCTGGATCTCATCTGGGTCTGTGGGAGTCGGAAATTAATGCTTGCCTCCTTGTTCCTAAGCAGAGACGTCCCATAGTGGCAAGTTCAGGCCCAAGTTTAGGTGGAGGCTTCTATGGCAAATGCCTAGAACACATCTGTGAAGCTGAACCGAGTCCTAGTCCGATGTCAGTTCCACAGAGGTAGAGCTTGTTCTGCAGGTGGGCAGTGTAAGGTAGAGGGTATGAGGTTCACACCATCAGAGATATGTTAATTGAAGTATTAAAATGGACTTTCCTCCTCTGCATACATGGGACAGGGTCTTTTGTTTTTTCTGTTTTTATTTTTTCCCCTCTTCTCTGGGTTCAAAGGGCTGCTTGGTTACTTAATAGGGCTGCATCTTGAGTCACTTTACCTCTCTACATCTGTTTCCTCATCAGTAAAATGGGGCAACCATATGAAAATTTTGTGAAAAGGACAGGAGCGACAGGACATAAGGAATCAGTGGGAGTACATGAGGGATACTCTAGAAGCAGCATTTCCTTCCTATATTTATTGATCACTTCCTTTTGTGATTAATAAACACATTATTAATAAAATGTTTGCTATTTTTTTATGTGTAATTGACTCTGCTGTCTGTATGCACAGATGGTGGCAGCCTAGTCCCTCCTGGTGGGGAAATCAGAAGTGGTCAAGATAGGCTCTGCCTTCAAGCAGAGGGTTGAGTCCCCTTGACCTCTAGCCCAGACTTAATCTTAAGCCTGATTTCTCACCAGGAGGTTTCTGTTTTATCCCCAAAACTGGTGCTGTTTTGGGTCTTGTCAGATGCCTGAGGTCCAAATTTCCCTTTAGTGGCCCAGTCTCTGCAGCCACAGTCCAGCAGTTGAAGTCCACAGCCTAAAGACAGTCTTCCCTGGGCAGCCAGCACTTCTGCAAGTATATCGTGAGTTTTCACAGTAGTTCTGCAAGGATGGTACTCTGATCACTAGTCTCAGAAATATCTGCCTTTTGGTCCTAGTTCTGCATTTCACCAGCTCTGTGACTTTGTGCAAGTGCCTTAACCTCTCTATGCCTCAGCCTTGTTATATGTAAAATGGAAGTTATTTCATACTGGCTCTTTTGCTGGGGGCAGTTAACATTCTTAGAATAGTACCTATCACACTGTTGATTGTTATCCTTAGGAAACTGATGCTCAAAAGGGGATGTGACACAGATAGGAATATAACACAGCTAAGAAGTGGCAGAGCTGGGTCTGGTACCCCAGTCTTCCAAGCAATAATTACTATGCTACTTTTTGCTTTCTACCCTTTGGATTTCTGAATTTCATGTCTGGATTTGCAATGACAGGTCTCTCCTAGCCAATCATGACTCAGAGTTCTTACACAAACTTTTTGACAGGGCCATGACAAACACCTGCAGCCATATTCTTGCATACCATCCATTGCCTTGTAGGTGGGTCCCCCTCAGGACTCCTATAACTTTGTCTATCATCAGGTCCTCCTTGACTCCATATTTTAAATAATAAAATTAACAGCACTAATAAACACAGTGATCACTTTAAAATATCAATCCTTAGAATAATGATATAAGGTAGGTGTTATCATCAACTTCATTTTCCATGTGAGAATACTGAGGCACACAGATTAAGTGACCTGCCCAAGGCCAAACATCTGTAAATGATAGAGCTGGAATTCAAACCCAGGAAAGCTGGCTTTAGAAACAGTGCTCTTAACCATTCCACTCTAGAGGGAAGTTTCAAAAACTGGTTCATCCAATCAACTCCACCCCACTGCAGTGAGTCCAGCAATGTCTGACACAGAATTCCAAAGGGGTAGCAACCAGACAAGATTTGCTCACAGTTGTATCTTCATTGGCTAACTAGTAGTTGTTGGATGAGTGAATGACTGACTGTATGAAACTAAAACTGAGTGTCGGCCATGGGGAGGGAAAGAAGAGAGAAATTGGAAAGAAGTGGAAGAAATTACTAGATAAGGAGACTGGTGGTATGAGGAAATCTTGGATGACTCCCAAGATGCTGGTCTTTTGATGACCGAGATGGAACTCTGTAGGAGTCAGCGCAGGACTTGGGAGAGCAACCTTGATGAGTTTTGTTTAGGATGTCCTGTTTGAGGTTCCATTGAGACATGCCAGGGGATGTCCAGGAGGCCTTTGAAGACAGGTTGGAGCTTAGATGATGGATCAGGGCTCTCTGCTTTGTCCCCTCCCATCACCCAGCTCCCTTCAATCATGCCCCAAACCACAGGCCCAGTAAAGGAAGGAATCTTTGATGGTTGGGGAGGGGCGTACCTTTCTAAACCAAACAAACGCATACACAGTGCCTGCTTGTTGAGGGTCTACTTGCCTGACTCTGGGCACATGCAGACTGGCTTCCAGGGCAGACCCCCCCTCTTCCCCACCACTGGCCAGCCCTGCCGCCTGCTCCCTGCCAAGGTGAGCTCTGACAGGGCGACTTGTCATCTTTTCAACACCTCATTTTTCCCTCCTTACTCATGCCTGGGGAGAGGTCCTTCCTGTTTGCACACCTCAGGGGCTAGGCCAGGAGGAGGAACAAAAACAGCCTTCATGGTGCAGGGGGAGGGGAGGGCCAAGGGAGAAGAGGAAAGGGAAGAGATGGAAGGGAGGAGGAAGGAAAGAGGAGGTTAGAGGCTCAGCCATACCTCCCCAACCCTCCCTCCCCTTCATGCTCCTCTCTGCCCACTGCTGAGACTCAGCAGACACAGAGTCTCATGGGTCAGGTTCCTAGCTGGGTGTAGAAACTAGCTGTCACCTCTTTCCTACTTCCAGCCCAGGACAGAGTTCCTCAGTCCACAAGCCTCTGCTTTGTCCCCACTCCCAGCTCCACCCTTTTTCTCTGGTGTCCAACTTAGGGTCTGCATGCCCAGGTCCCAGACCTCAGGATCTTGCAACTTCCAACCCAGCAGCTCAGAGCCTCCCCCACAGCTGCAGCCCCACCCCAGGTCAACAAGTGGCTCAAAGGTAATCCCTTCCCACCTCCAGCTCCCAGCAGCTCCAGTCCCTTCCAATTAGTCTTGTCTGGGATCCCCTCTGCTGGGAATGGCCTCCCCCTTTCCAGCCCCTCCCCTTCTCACTTCCATGTGGGGGACCCCCCTCTCCCAGACGAGTCTACCCCATTCACAGTGCCCTCCTGCATTGTCCTCTGCCTGTCACTCATGTATGGTATTAGCATTTCTAAAGCCCATCTCAGGGCAGAGAAACTTAGGCCTATAGAACAAGTAACAATTACAACCAACCTTCTAGAGCACTTTAGAGTATATAATTCATGTTTCTATATAGCTATTTCATTTACTTTTCACAACGGTGCTTAGTGGTGGCATATTGACATCCAGAGAAGTTTGGTGAGTTGCCCAAGGTCACAAAGAAATTTCAAAAGCCCAGGTTTCAGCTCAGGTTTGTATGATGCCAGAGGCCACATTCTTTCCACAACACCACCTTGCTTTTTGTCAGGCTGAGCTTGCTTCTGCTTGGCTGGGCTTTCTTGAAAGGTGGGGTGGTCATGGTAGCTTGCTGCTCCTGGGGGAGGAATGCTGCTTTCAGCCTACAGAGTTCCCCACAGCCTTGGAGGCTGCCTGCTCTAACATAGCACAGTGGAGAGGTTTAAAGCTTCAAGCCAGCATGTCAGGTTCCTATCCCAGCTCTGCCATTTAGCAGGGGGTAGCCTTAGATAAAGTGACTTAAAGTCTTTGTGCTTTGATGTTCTCCTCTATTCAATGAGGAGGGTAATACTTAATACTACCCAGAGTTGTAGAGAGTTAAGGAGTTAATATACATAAAGGACTAGGATAGTGTTTGGATAGTATTATAGGAGTCTCTTAAAAAAATTTTATGTGCTTGTACATGGTTCTCCTGGCATTAGGAGCAGTTTGATATGAGCAGAGAATATCTCTATTACCAGACAGCCTCATGTTCAAACTCTGGCTCCGCCACTTACTAGCTGTGTGACTTTGGATAAAAAATGTACCTTCTCTGGGCTTCAGCTTCCTCAGCAATAAAATGACAATCTCATTTTTCAGAGTTGTTATGAAGCTTAAAATCTGCACAAATCTTCTCAAAAGTTAGAACACCATAGACATTGTATACTTTTAAAAATGTATTGTGTATTATTCTGCCAAAGAATAAGATCTTTAGATCCACCCTCACCTCTGACCAGGAATGCCTCTCATCCCTCCTGGGCGCCACTCACTTTGTAATGTCAGATCTGCCTCCAGACTATTGTAGACCAAGTGTTTTCTGAGCCTCGATGCACACAGAAAGTGCCACAGAGAGTTAGAACCCATAGGAATCTCCACAGTTTGTACAGTTTCCTTCAAGGTGGGGAAAGAACCCCTCACGTGTGCTCAATACTTGGATGCCTACAGAGTCCATGCCCGTGTGTGAGGTATGCCTGTGTCAGACCCTGCCTGGCAGTCACCCCCAGACCACAACAGCACAGCACAAGCTCTGTTTTTCTCACCTTGCACACAAGTGTGCTGAGGCTTGGAGACTTTCCGCTCATGGTCCAGGAGCCAAGGACCATTTTTGAAAGCATACTTTCAGGGGTAACTTGCAAAGGAAATGCACCTTTTCTGTTTTCTGGTGCCCATTTACAAGCTTTGTCCCCACAGACATATAGATCAACCAGTGTAACTGCTGAAACAAAGATTTGAACCTTGGAAGAAGCATCATTCCCTGACCCAGAAGCAGAAGACCTATTTGAATTCTGCAGATGTTTCAACTTGGTGATAAGATCACTTTCCCCTCAATGATAATTTGAAGTAGGCTATATTTTCCTTTGAAGAATAATTCTCATAGGGCCAATGTTGTCCTAGTTGTATCAGAACTAGTCCAATCACTTGGAAACTTGGAAGATTTGTGTCTTCAAATCTCAGGATCAGAACCCTGGTCAAATGGCTCTATTGTTTCAGTTCATGCTAGCAACTCTGAGCTGGGCCAGGAGGCAGAGGGACAGAGGAGTGGGTTACAGAATTTCCAGGGCATGTACAATATCAATATGCCTGTTTTTATATATATCCCCCCACACCCCTGGTCTAACCTCCAGAAAGTCAAGATCTTTCTGGTTGGTATAAGGCACAGTCTTTATAGGGGAGTGTATGAAGACAGAAACGCTGAGCCAGATGTGTTGCTCAAAAAGAGAACTGACTCCCTGGTGCATTGCTGGACCCATTTCTTCTCAGACTGCTTTTGATACTGGAAAGATGACCTGAATCTATTTGCATACATGAAGGAGTGTCTGTGACGGTCCCAGGCCAAGTCCCAGCATCCTCTGGTCATGACGAATAAAGGGCAAAGTTCCATTTAACCAGGGATATTTCCAGAAGAGGCAGTAGCAGCCACTGTTTTAAGTTTTGTAGAATGGGGGCTCTGTCATCATGTTTTCTAGCACTGTCTTACTTCCTGAACTTGGCTTCTGCTAATAACTAAATACCATAGACATAGATGGGCAACAAGAGGGTCATAGGAGTAGCCTGCTCAAGCTAGAGGGTCTTTATGTCAACCTTCTCTTGGAATATCTGATGAAAGGCTTCACCTGTGTTCACCAGTGACTTGACATCAGCACCGAGCATCAGATCTGGAGCTCTGGTCAGTGTTCTTCTCACCTCTCTTGCACAGTTCACTATCACCAGCCTGTTGACTTTAGTACCATCTATATCTCTGTATGCACCCCCACCCCCCATCTACACTGTGCCTCTAGATAAGTGCTGTTTACCACCTGTGCCCACTGGGTGCTTGACATGGGCCTGATCAGAACCACCATGTGCTGAAGTATAAAATACATAACCGACTTGGAAGATAACATCTGAGAAAAAGCAACTAAAATATCTCATTGATCATCTTTATATAGATCACAGTTTAAATGGCAATATTTTGGAGATGTTGAGTGAAATAAACTATATTAATAAAATCAAACTTCTCAAAACTTTAACTTGGCTCTTAGAAAATTCCATATGTGACTCATATTATATTTCCATAGGCAGAAGTAACCACTGTCAGATCTGGGAAGAGACATGAGGAAGGGCAAGGCAGGTACTGAAGGAGCTCCCAGCACACCATGACAGACAGGTAATAGGCCAGGCAGACAGGGTCAGAGGCTGAACTGGTGACATGCAGGGGGTGGTATCTGGTAAGGAGTCAATAAGGGGAAGGTTGTGGAGGCAGAGTCTCCAGGCTGGGGTTTGGAAAATCTGATGCAAATCCTGAGGAATCATGGGAAGATAGGAAGAGGGGGCAGCACTGGGAGGCAATGATTATATGCTTGAGGGCCTGACCTTTCTGCTGGACTGAATCCCAGTTCTGCCTTTAGCTATGTGTGTGACAGTAGAAAAGTTGCTGAAATTCTCTGTGCTTCAGGCATCTCATATGTAAAATAAGAGTGATGCTCAGAGACCTCATTTCATAGGATACTACTTGAAAGGCATTAGATAGCATTATTTTCATCATTTGTCAGGGAGTAACTGTGCACCAAATATGGCATCTACCTGCAGTGCCATGTTGATGGGTTAGGCCAACTCTTGAATCAGAGACCCAGGCCATGGCACAAGTTGGTCTGAGACCAGGTGCAGCTGATGTTTACACTCAAGGCAGAGCACCATGGATGAAGCTCCAATTGAGGTTAGGGAAAATCCTTGGAGGCAGGGTGCTAGTTCTGGAGCCACAACTGTGGTAATAAAAAGTGAGAGATCCCCTAAACCAAGCCATTCAGCTCAACTCGGGCCTTGATGTTCTTTTTGGGACCATCCCTAGTTATGAAAGGTTTTATTCCAGCCCTACCATGCATAAGGATTCTGGGCCTCGGCACTGTGAGAGAAAATCACATGTAGACATATAAATCCCTCTGTCTATAGCTCAAATAACAAAACCCAGCTTTTGCTGCAAGGCAAGAATTAGTACTTGACTCCTCCAAATACTGCTGTTATGTTGGTGCTTGTCTTTAAACTTACAGTGCTGTTCTCTGCACACACTACACCCTATTGATATTCTCAGTCATGTCTAGGAGTTGAGCTCACCCCTCAACCCCTATAGTGGGGTTGCAGCCTGGTCTGGTCCTGTAGCAAACTGAATCCTAGAATGTGTGTCTCACTCCCCTCCCTCCTCCACCCCACCATGTGAGACCCTGCAGAGAAAAAAGTACAAATATCAATAGTAGACTGGGAACAAAAAGGATTTAGAAAACACTTTTAAATATCTAGCTTAGTCCAGTGAGGTGTGAGACACTGGAATTCAGGAGACCCAGCGAGGCTGTCTGTGATGATGATCCAGTCTGAGGGAGGAAATGATTTCTGACTCCCCCATGGCTGATAATTCCCCCACAAGTTCAGAAATGAGAGAGAAGACTTGCCCATCTGTTTGGAATTTACTGCAAGAAAAAAATAGAAGTGGGGAGGGTGGAGGAGGGAATGAGGGAGAAAGGGAGGGGAGAAAGAGAGGGAGAGGAGAGAGGAGATGAATGAGGGTATATGTGAATGTATGTGTATGAGAGAGAGGGAGGTGGGAGAGAGAACTGAAGGATAATCAATTCTTGGCCACCATCTCCCCAAGTCTGTCCTTAGCATCAATGCTTAGCATTATTGGCATAGACACCACTATAGGAGTTTTCAAAGCCCCCTGGGCCAAGGGCTTTGAGTGATCAATGAGCCATGAACTCCTGCCAGGTTGGTAGTCTTAAATTTAGTGAGGCTGGCCAGGCCCATAGGCTCAAGTGACAGAGCAATTATCACTAGATGCTTCTAGAAATGACTATGTGTGTGCATATGTACATGTGTTGTGGGGAACATCTCCAGTCACTCTCCAGCAGGAGCCCATAGGACATCCAAAGACAGTGTGATCCTAGCTTCTGGTGGGCATGGATAGAGATAAGGGCTAGAGTAGACTTGGCAAGAGGGCAGACAGTCATGAGAGGAGGGAGGAGCTGGGAAGAGACCTAGACAGGGCTGGGTATAAGACTCTTCGTGCCCTGGGGAAGGCCTAGGCAGTGGCAGAATGGAAGCTATGTTTCATTGTTTCTGTGGCTACTGGCCCATGGTCACCAAACTGTGCATTGCCCACAGTAATGGTGGGTATTTGAGACTGGCCTGGATGTGGAAGGGGATCACTGGTAGAAACCTTATAGGGGACCATGGTTGCCAAACTAAGCCAAAGAGACCTTTCAGACTTTGCATGATAGACTACACTCAGATCTTAGGTTTGAGTTATAGGGGAGACAGAGAGGGACAGGGACTCACAAAGTCAGAACCCTGAGACAGGGGAGTAGTGGGAAATGCAAGGAGCACTGCACATGGAGTCAAGAGGCCTGTGTTTTAGACTGAGTCCAGAGTCTAACTGCTGGGTGCCCCTGAGAATGCCTTCCCTTCTCTGGGCCTCAGAGTCTCTAGCTCCCAGCAAGGGAGCCAAAATCTATGATCACAAATGCCAGCCTGATTAAGTCAGGACTCACTGAATCAAGACATATAGATTCTCTTCATATCTGCAGACATCTTTGAATCCTTTACATCTTAGACTCAGTGGGACCTCCCAGAGTAATCATCCTTCCAGGCTCACCATTTTCCCCCAATGACTGCCTAGTCCCAGATAGGAATCTTCAGAACTTGTCTTTAGGGGAAGGAGTGAGCTGTCCTCCACTTTTTCCATCTCACCTGCACCTCTGAAAGTTCTTCCTGTATCTCCCTTTCATCCCTTCTTTATATTAGGGTTCTCCTGAAAGTAGTATCTCTAGGGTCCCATTTTTAATTTCTTTTGTTTCCCCCAACCAAGGAGAGGAAGAATCTGACTGCACATCTGTTTGGAATTTGGGATGGGGGTTGGGAAATGAGGCAGCTTGCTTCTCCTGTACTCCCTAAGTTCCAGGGTGGGGAGAACTGGTGAGAGTTAGTGCCTCCTCACCACCCCCTCCGTGGTCCTTGTCAGCTTCCTTCTTGGCCATTCTCATCACTGAGACAAACAAACAATCAGGAGACAGACCTGAAACCTTTGCTGAGATGGCAAACAGTGAGACTGGGCTCCGGTCTTAATGGGCCCCAGCCCCAGCCTGTCTGCTCCCGCCCGGCCTGCCTGCCTCCAATGTGTTTCTGATTTGTACTGAGCCAGCGGCTCTGCCACGCTGAATGTGGCAGCTGCTTCAGCTCCACCTCTAGGGGATCCAGGGGTGGGAAGGTTGGGAGAAGCCAGCCTGGTGTAGAGGCCGTGGCAGGAACTTCTAAGACATATACACAGACGTGGCCGGGGGAAGGGGGTGGGAGTAGGGATGGATTTCATCTGGCTATAAACAAACATGCTTCTCATTTAGGGACCCAGGGGTGCCAGTCACCAGATCCCCCTTACCCATTTTCCAGGGGGTAGGCTGAGTGAAAATTAGAATGGGGGTGATTGGGGAATAGAATGGGCTCTTTTCAAGGATTCCCATTCCCCAAAGGAGCTAGGAATTTCTGAGGATGGGAAGGACCAAGTTAGGCATGTAGAAATGGAAGTTTCAGGAAGTCTCAACTCCAGAAAAGGCATAGCTCAAGATGACAGGAAGTGCTGTTTGCAAAGTAAGTGAGAGGCAGGTTGCTCACGCTGCCTTCCCGGATCCTAAAATAAGGCAAGTTCAGGTGTCCGGGAAGCATTGACTTATAGAACAAGTGCCCATCAGAGGTGGTCACTGGGCCTGGGCTGGCCTTGTCCTGGCCCATGAATAGAGGGTGTCATACAATGTCATTCATTTGCCTGCCTACCTACCCTGACAATCAGAGAGACATCTTGCGCTCTTGGGTTGTACAGACTGCCACATTTCCCTTTGCCCTTTCTTCCTGTCCTTCTGCTTTGCCATGATGTGGGTATATTAGAATGCCAGGGCTGGGGCGGTGGTAAGGTTGGGGGAAGCATCCAAGCAGACAAAGATGTTGGCCATTTTTTTGCCAAAGCAACTTTCCCAAATCATCTGATAAAACTGATTTTCTTTTATCATTTGTTCACATCTTTCCCAGGCTCTTAAGCCACTGCTCACCATCTAAGGGATGATTTTATTGCTGGAATGAGGGCTAAGACTAGGGGCAGAATCAGGGTAGAGCTGAGATGACAAATTGTGCTCACTCTTAATACCGACCCAGACCTTGTGCCTGACACTTGTTCAATCATTGCTCTCCCAGTCTAGAGAGTACATTTTGTGGGAAGCCAGATTCTAAGAGGAGTACGGGGCTAGGCCAGCTAGGTTGAATGGGGAGGGGGCATGGAACACCTCAGATTCTGTCCCTAGAGGAAAGCTGTGTCTGCTGAGAGAGCTAGGCTGGGCTGCTGTGAAGAGGGTGTGCTCTGCCTCGTGGCCTCCTTTCCAGACCCCCAGTTCATGACAGTGTGGAAGGATGGGGGGAGCAGGACATCCTCAGGAAAGCAGCCCCTAGGACTCTGTGGCTTTGTGGCTACTTATTCCTCCTCCTGCTTTTTTTTAAGCCCTAAACACTTCTCACAGTGTCTAGCCAGTTCCAGTTATGCAAGCAGCATTGTGTGTTAACAAGAAAAATATCCATCAGTGGTGTGTGGAATCCAAGGGCCTTTGTCTCCCAAGCCACCCAGTACTTCCATTCTAGCTGCAATGCCAGACCTGCTGTGAGGTGGGGAGGGAGGGCATGGAGATGTCTTCATAAGCACCCCCTTGCCCCCACAATGGGACACACATCCTGGATCTGTGTGTGCATGAGTGACATTGGAAGTGAGGAATACCTACCCAGCCTGGTGACCAAGCTGAGAATCACCTGGTTTCATCCTCAGGAGTGTCAGGTGGGTGTGCCCAATATTTCCACCTGTATGCATACCCTATTCATAGCCAGGTGACCTTGCCTTTCCCCCAGAAAAATTCATCTCTCCTCTGTCTTTATTCTTTCTTCATCCTCATGGTCACTCCCACCCCCTTACCTGGCCTGCCTCTCCCAGGTCCAGAAGCCATTGAGTTCAGGGCTGAGAGTCCCTCCTCTGTAGAGGGACTTGTGGCAGGCTGCCCAAACCAGAGGTGCAAAGCTAGCTCTGAACTTGGCCACCACTGGGCCATCTGGGATAATTCCTACCCCAATCGGAATCTCAGGTTCCACATCCAAAACATGGAGGTATGGAGGTTAGATGAGATGACCATGAGGGGTGCTGCAAACCCAGGCAGATGCCTCACCACTCCCACCAAAATGTGGCCCACCATGCCTCACCTCATGTACTACTAGCAGTATCTGAGCGTTCAGATCCTTTTCCGAAGGTGGCAGTCCCTTTAGCCTTTCCTCGTGTATCACATCAAGTCAGTCTTGACTGAGGTGGGATTCGGTGCCATCCTAATGATAAAGGGAGACAGAGCCCACTCACTCGTTCACCTAATGATCATATGTTGGCACCCATATATGTCAGGCACCATCCAATAGCACTTGACTCAGGACACTTATCATCCTTGCACCACTGTGGTCACAGGCCTCTGCCTGGTCTCTCAGTTCAGCAACCCCTCCACAGGTTCCAGAGAGGATGCCTCCACTTCTTCCCATCCCTTACTACCCAAGCCCAGTTTATGTCCAGTGGTCCCTAAGCTCACATTTTCTGGATGGCTACCTGGCTGCTTTTCCAGGACTATGTCCATGTCCAAGAATAAGCCTCCAGGTCACAACTCCCAGGATTTTCCTTTGCTGGTTACTTAGCCCTTTCTCCCTTTCTCTCCTGTTCCATTCCCAAATACTGAAGATTCCTCCCCTTGTTTTGCTGTTCTCCAAGCCTCCTAGAAAAACCTTCTGGTACCAGCCCTATACTCACAGACACCACATACGTGTATAGCAGCTCTGTGACTGTCGTGTAACCAACCTAATCTGAGTAAGGTCATCATTGGTTTCAGCAGACAAAAAATGTGGGAGCCCTTGAAATTATCTTTGCTGAACTTTTAATAATGGATAGCAAAGAAGCAGCTATTAAGTTTCTCAATTTCTCCTCTCCTTACTCTTCCCTCATGCTCTCCACAAGCTTGCTCCACATGCTCTCTCCATTCTTCCCTTAGGATGATGCTGTCCTTTATAGCCTCACCTCCTAGGCCCAGATGTCCCCAATTATGCATGTACAGGCATAGACAATCATGGGGAGGGCGTAATACCACAGGTGCTGGTCATAGAGGCTAATGGTGAAAGGGCAAAAACTCTGAAGTCACTACAGAGTGACCCTAAGCACCTTCCTGCCCCTAAGCACATCCAAACTGGCTCCACTATGGGCAACTATATTAACAAAGAGAGACAGAGATGAGATAGCTGATTGCATGGCCATGTGAATTGCTGTGGGGCTGGTTGTGCACTTGGGCAAGAACGGCACAGGGGGTACAGGGTGGTGGAGAAACATGCATGAGGGGGACAACCAGCTGGGGTATGTGTCAGAGTGAATGGGCCCATGTGTGGTTTCCTGTGACTCTCCCAGCAGCTGTCAACCTGTATTAGTGCACACATGGGTGAACCTGCACGTGGATGCAAGGGGCAGCAGGTTACAAGATGGAAAAAATGCCATGGCTGCTGGGCTTAAGAAGTTTCTCAACTCTGCTGCTAGCTCTCAGCCCCTTTCACCTCTCTGAGCCTCAGTTTCTCCCTCTGTAACCTGAGACAGTTGAACTGGAGGTCTCCTAGAGCTGCTACAGCTGTAACATGCTCTGATTCCTTGATGTTTGTATACTAGTACAGGCTCAGAAATTTCCTTTATGCAAAAGGAAAACACAGATCCCTGAAATAGCAACAAACCTGCCTTTTCTCTTGTAAATCTCAGATGCTCCTTGTACTTAGATCTTCCTAGAGTCAGTGTAAGGGCAGAGGTGGAAGTGTGGGGTGATGTCTGTGGAATCTCTAGTAAAGGAGGACTGGGGGCTGGAGACCAAGAACATTGGCTCGGTCCAAAGGAGTTATCCAGTACTGGCATGCATTCACAAAGGCTGCTAGGAAGAAGGCAAGGAGCCCGTGCCCTCTGCATCACCACTTAGTTTCTCCAGGAGAGTGTTGGACAACCACCCCAGGCTAGTTAAATTCCCTGCTGATTCTTACAGCCTCCAGTAAACTAGCAGAGCAATGAGAAGGATGATAAAGACATGTCAATGCTGATACCAGAGGGATAATCTACTCCATTATCCCTGGAGAAGGGCAGCTTACTGTTAACAGGCAAGAGGCAGGCAAATTACCTCAGACTGCCTCACAAGGGAAAAATCCATCTTTAAACCTGCCACTACCAGATTCACCCATCCACCTTTGTGTAACAGCAGTGCAAGACCAGATTAAAAACAGGGTGTATTAGCACAAGGATACAGAACCAAGAATTCTCAGGGCTACCCAGGTACCCTGGATGCCTCACCCAAGTCAACACCAAGTCTAGGTTCCCAATAACTCCCCTCTTTTCAGGGAAAGATATAACCAAGACATGTCTCCAGTGAGCCATCTTCTCAGGGACAAATATAACCAAGACTTTTCAGCGAGCTGCCCTCTCTTCAGGGACACTTGTAACCAAGACTTTTTAGTGAGCTGCCCTCTCATCAGGGACAGATGTAACCAAGTCCAGGTTTCAAAAAACCTTCAGCCTTTTTTCTCAGCCTGCCCACAGCCCGAACTGGGTGCCTACATGGTGCCCACCCCTTCCTCCTCCACACCAGTCTGTGTGTGTGTGTGTGTCTCGATCTCCTTGCATGTACTTTTATGAGCTCTCACATCCTGTATTCTTCTCATTCAGGTGCTGTCTTCTAATGAGGCTTCACTCCTTGTGCCATGTACTTCACCAAGTCTCTGCCCAGTGGCATCTTCCTACTCAGCTGCATCTTATTAGAGATGGGGCCACAGTCCCCAATTTAGCTTTATCACTGCCTTACATTCCCTATTTTTTGTTTTGCACTATCATATCCATGTTGACACATCATACCATGCCCACCTTTGGAGGCAGCTGGTCATATCTCAGCCACTATTCTCAGTGGCCAACTCTCTTGGCTACTCCTCCTGGATATTTTTACCAGGTCTGCCTTCAGTGGTGTCTGGTCACCCCCAGCCCACCATTCTTGGTGTCCAACTCCATCACTCCATGGTGGGAATACAAGCATATAGCAACACTACTTCATGTACAAAGACAGAGCAAGCAATTTCATCAATCCCCATACAGGTACAGCAGTTTCCACACAATTCTCCATTATACAACTAGGCACATCATATTAGCAGCAGAGCATGCCATTGCATAGATACAGGTGCAGCACATCATAAGCAGACAGAGCATACAACTGTAGGTGGAGCAAATCTCAATTATCCAAGCAGGAGAGACATATTACATGGATCATTATACAGTTCAGATCAGCAAAGTTTACAAATACAATATTAGCTGGTTATATTATTTTTCAAGCAGTCAGGTATCCAACCATTAGTATCTAAGAAATAAAAACCAAGCCATTTAACCTTGCAGGGCCCATTGGGTCCCCAACACTTATTCAGACTACATAAATATCCAATCTGTGCTGATTAGCCTACTGCTATTTCCTAAACCTGAATTTTGGCAAATATGCTGAATCTGCTTTGGCAATTTTAAATCAGGTGGGTGGCTTTTTGCTTTTCTTTCTACTAAACAGCCCAAGGAGCAGGCACACTAATATAACCAAGCAGATGTCCATAGGCACAAACCCAAAATGCACACAGGGGTTTTCACTGCATGCGGTCCATAGCCATGGGAACATTACAAGACTTGTGGCTTTGGAACACATGACTACCTTTTACCAAGTCAATTTCCCCCCAAAAGTACTGCAACTGTTTTACATTTTACAGTGACCAATGCAAGGGAAAAAATTTGGGACTGGTCCACTATGGGTGGAAAGTCCCTGCATGGTCGCCAAAAACTGTAAGCAGATAAGAGGCAGGTAAATTACCTCAGACTGTCTCACAAGGGGAAAAACCCATCTTTAAATCTGCCATTACCAGGTTCATCCACCTGCGTGTCATAGCAGTGCAAGAGCAGGTTAACAGAAACAGGGTTTATTTTATTTTTTTAACTTGAGTGGTCCTGTTTTTATTTATTTTTAATTTTAATCAAATCATATATAAATTTCACATCTTTGTAATCTCCGGGGTTCACCCCCCCTCCCTGACCTTTCCCACTCTGCCCCACCCCCGCAGTTGTGTACTTCAATTTGGTTGTTACCTGATGAGTAATATTCCATTGTGTATATATACCACACCTTTTTCAAACAGGGTTTATTAATGAGAAGATAAATAACCAAGAGTCCTCAGGGCTGCCCAGGACCCTGGATGCCTTCCCCCAGTCTGGTGAACACCAAAGTCCAGGTTCCCAACAGCTTCCCACTTGTCAGGGACAGACTTCTCTCCCAGCAAGCTGCCATTTCTTTAGGGACAGATGTAACTAAGTTCAGGTTTCTAAAATTTCATGGCTTTTCTTCTCAACCTGGTCACAGCCTGAGCCCTGCACCCACAAGGTACCTGTTCCTTCCTCCTCTGCTTCCTGTCTGGGCATGTGTTTCTGTGTTGATCTTCCTGCATGTACTTTTATGAGCTCTCTCATCTCATGTTCTTCTCTTGCCTGCACTGTCTTTTCATGAGGCTTTGCTCTTCATTCCATGTGCTTCGTCAAGTCTCTGCCAAGTCTCTCTCTACTCAGCTGCATCTTATTAGAGATGGGGCACAGCCCCCTGAATTTGATATCGGGTCGAAGCACAAGGCAAAAGCCTCCAAATTGCAAACACCAAGGTTCGTTTCACCTGCGCCTAGCAGTTGCACCTGCGCCTAGCAGTTGCACCTGCGCCTAGCAGTTGCCATTCCAAATACCAATTAACAACAGGGTTTTATTAACAAGGGAGCTGAACAGGGAGAACAAAACGTCGTGAAAGCCGCACGTGGCAGTTATCTTACCCCAGTCACCATTCTCAGACCCAAAGGTCCCCAAGGCACAGTCCAATCAATGACGGTTCCTTTGCCCCTCTGAACCTCAGAGGAAGGTACTTTCGCAAAGTCCAGTCCTTTCGCCGGCATCTTCTCTTTCCTTTCTTTTCTCTCGGTGTCCCACGCTGCTCGACTTCTCCCAGGTGCTTCAAGCTTCTTCCACGGTGGCTGATGAAGAAATCAGCCTTCCAAATCGCTGGCCGTCTCTAGGTACCAGCTCTCCACAGCACCTTGCTACAACGCCACACTCTCCACGCTGGCCACACTTCTGCCAGCCGCCATGGCTCCTCGTCACCTCCAGCTCACTCTTCCAGGGGGCTTTCTCCTCCAACTCCCACTTCTGGCCGCTACCCAGACGCTGCTCCTCCAACTTCTCTCTCTCCCCCTCTCGCGGCTTCTCCCCGACGCCGCTCTTCCAACTTTTTTTTTTAAACTGCCACCAGCCAGTTTAATGGGAGCAGAGTACCTTGTTAAATGCTACAACCTGGAGTGGGGGGGGGTTAGGGCCACCCAGTTTCAAATTCACCCTAATCACCACCCCATTTCAACTCCAGAGGTGTTTTCTGCTCAGTAGCTCCTTCCTCTAGCTCTCAAAGCCTGGTGTCTTCACCCACTATTGCAGAGTGATGCCATCTTTTTAGTCCTCCTTTCTAGGCCCAGGTGTATGCATTTACATGTCCACATGCTTATATGCTCTGGGCCCAGGTGTCCATAATCATGGAAGAAGGGCAAGACCACAGATGGTGGCCATAGACGCTGGTGGCAGGAGGGCAGAAAAAGTTTGATATTTAACTCATTTACCCTCCAGAGGGCCATAAGGTAGCAGGGTCCAGTGGAAAGCTGGACATCTTTGGAGGCCGGTGAATATTTGCTTAGAGGATCATGGGTGTTATAGGTAAACAGAAGTAGCAATGTTTTTTGAAGATATTCTTATTCACACTTGACATACAATTTTAAATATGTATTTAGTAGATCACTTTTATTGGGAATGTTTTGGGGGCTGGTGGGAAATTATAGGAGGCCAAAATCTCCTATTTATCCTTGGTACTTTGCTACTGAGCTGAATTTTAATCCTAAACATACAGGGTGACTAGGCTAAATTTGGGGGCTATGGTTCTGAAGCCGGGACCCAAAGATGAACCCAGTTCCGAATATGGGCATTGCAGACACCTGCATCTGAAAAACAGAGACTAAAACTAGCCTGAGGCCAGTTCCCCCCTTTGAGAGTAAAGTGGTTACTCTAAAAGTAACCAGGGCAGACTGGGGTTATGTAATGTAGGGTCCTGAGGTCGAAGTCCGGCCCAGAGGGAAA
>PVHY01009712.1:0-55035 GCA_004024945.1 Uropsilus gracilis
TTTGTTTTTCTCTCTCTTTTTCTTTTTTGTTCTCTCTATTTCTGTGTCCTCTAGTGTGCTGATTCGTTCTTCAATTTCTTCTAGTCTGCTTTCATGGCTTTTCTCTGCATTTTTGATATCTTCTATTGCTCCTCTTATAAACTGTACCTCCTTTAGTTTTTTATTTAGTGTTTCAATCTCTTTCTTCTGTTTGACAATTGTAATGTTCATTTTGCTGCATTCGTTCTTGTATTTTTCTACTTCTCTTATGTCATTTAGTGTTTTTATCATGATGTGTCTGAATTCTTTATCTGTCATATTATCCCATTCTTCGTTATCCTCCTTACTGTTTTCAAGAGATTGTTTGTCCTTTGGTGAGGAATTGCTTCCCTTGCGGCTTGCTTGTGTGTTTGTGTTTTTCTTCCTTCCCGTGTTTTCTCTTCGGACTTGTTCTACGTATTGAGTGACGGATGCTCGGGTATTAGTTGGCATGTTGTCCAGTACGAGTTGTGTTTATTCTGTTTTACCTTCTAAATTGCTTCTTGTTTCTGTGGGTTGTTTGGGGGAAGTATTCTTTTCCTTGTCTGAGCTGCTGTTGCTCAGCCGCACCTGCTCTTTTGGACTAGGATGTCAGCCCTGATATTCTGCAGTCTACTACTTAAGGAGTCAATGGACTGCTAAATTTGAGTCTCTCCAGGAGGCCTTTTGTACGTGGAATCCTCGGATATGCAAACCACAATTCCAAGTTTCTCCAGAAGGCAGCTTATGACTTTTCCGGTTTGTGTTTTAGTTGCGGTGGTGTCGAGTTTCTGAGCTTTTTATTCTTGTGTTTGAATTACTTTGATAATATTCAATATTGAATTGTTTTTTTTTTCCTGTGTGTGTGCCTGCTGACATTAGTTTCCCAGTTTTGATTTGTTTACTGTTTATATTTGCCCACAAATAATTTTTTTTTCCTGGTTAGCGAGCAGGTGGCAGGCTTCAGGGGGCGTGCCCAAGAGGCGTGCTGGAGAACGCCCGGCTGATGCGCACTGGCTGGTTCGCGAGCCGGTGGAGGGCTTCGGGGGGCGTGCCCGAGAGGCGTGGCATCTCTATTTTCATCCACTGGTCAATTTGTCTATTTCTATGCCAGTACTTACTATCTTATTAACACATTTACACTAACATATACCACTGGCAGTACATGCATGGTTGTTCCATCTAGTGGCATGTACCACAAGTAGTATATACGTACACAGATGAACCTCACTAATCCTGTTCTTCTAATTAAATCAGCCCATCCATTGGAGAAAAGTACAAATAATAGAGCTGTTTGATGACAGAGCATATGAAATACATCCCCATTATAAACCTCTTAATCCAGCTTTGTAATAACTCTTGCTCTCCTAAGGCAAGGCTCTTAATCTCTTCAGAAGTTTTGTACATTATTGTCCAAATTTCTCATATATTTTTATCACCGGTTGATCCAATTTCTGAAGATAAGATTTGGTTGGAATTGCATGGTATCTATAGATCATTTAAGTATTTAAAGTTTCACTCCCTGTGTGTTTTTCTATGGCAACATCCCATGAAATTTTATATAAAGTTCTGTCTTATAATTAAGCTATAAATGTTTTCTAGTTTCTTTCATTCTCGTCATTTTTCTTTGATCTCTGTGATATTAATAATGCACTTCTTAATTCTACAAGAATTAAATATTATCTTTTTGAGATTGACTTCTAACCTAATTATTTTAGAGTCAGAGAAGATAGTTCATGAGATCCTTTCGAATTTATTGAGATTCATTTTATATGTGAGCATATGATAACCTAAAAACAGTTATTTGTATATTTGAAATTGTATGGTATGGTATTGAACTTTGACCAAAAAAGTTGTGACAAAAATTTTAGCTATTGAATTCAAATATTTAATGATTATGTAACTCCTATTTTCTTTTCTTTCTTTCTTTTTTTTTTTTTTGGAGACTAGTTCTTGCTATGTTGCCAGGGTATCACAGACTCAAGTGATCCCCAGCCTCAGCCCATCAGGTGGCTGGCTTTTTCAAGACTAGCTCTCTCTATGTTGCCCAAGGTAGTCTCCATCCCAAGAACACAAGCAATCCCAAGCCTCTTGACTTTCAGCTCTTGGACAACAGGCACACGCCACCACACCCAAATTGTAACTCCTATTTTCAATTTCTTCTTGAGTTAGTTTTAGTGAGATATTAATAATTTTATCAAATCTTTAATCTAGTTCAACTATTTCTAGTTTACCGTTATACCCACTTATTGAACTTTATGTTAATGATATTGAAATAAGTGTGCTCTACATTTTTTCCAAATCTGCTTGTTTTTTTCTTTCTTTCTTTCTTTTTTTGATTGTTTATCCATAATAAAACCCTTTTTAAAAATGCCTTTAAAATTTTTGGCCTTATTTAGAAAATCAGTGGTGTTTCTTGCATTTCAATATCTGCATCATTTTACTTTGATTCTGTGCTCTGTTGTTCTTTGTAGCTTTGCACTAACCATGCTTGATATTTTATTCTTTTTAACCATAAACTCATATTTTAGGGAAACTGATTAATAAATCTTTGAAGTAAGGATTGAAACAATTTATTTGGGGAAGGTTTATAATTATTTCTGTCAAGTACATGGAATATGCTTAAACCAGGACCACCATAAATAAATCTTAAATTTTATTGAGTTACTCAGATTGTGTGAATTTCAGTTATAATCTACATAAGGATCAGCTGTTACATATATTTTCAAGGAATAATTTCCCCCTCCATTTATTCCCAAATTTTAATATAACCATTTTATTTAGTCTTTTTTTCTGTTATTTCAAACCAAAACACTGATAGCATATCTCATTCACCCTTAGTTTGAAAGTATAGACTTTTGGGTTTAGCATTATGTAGTTATGCAAGTATTGTGAGATCTTCCATTGTACTTCTCTGGGTGAACTCAGAACCTTGTATGTTATCGCTCATGCCATGCCAGACCACCATAAACAATACTTCACCTGGGTTGGTAACTGCTTCAAGATCAAAGCTAAATAATTGTTACCTCACCTCTCTGAGATTCCACTTCTTTTTCATTTTCAACTCTGAGTGATGACTAGTACTTATTGATATCTTAGGAATAATTGTATACAATTTTTTATAGTGAATGGGATAAGTTTTACGATATGTGAATTGTTATACCACTATATAAGTAAGTAACTTTCAGATTTTCATTCTCAAAGTCATCCAACTAACTATTTTGTTTCAGATTTTTTTAAATATGGGGGACAACTTTGTAAAGAGGTTAAGAATTTCTGTTGTTTCAAATTAAAAACTTGAGAAAAGAATTCTAGCCTTATATTTGATCTGGATAAATGCATTTTGCAAGAAGAACAGTTTTCTTGATAGTTGAAATTCAAAGACTATTAGGATCAAGAAAATGTATAAGTGTAGGAGTATTTTAAACAATATTACTTTTAAAATATTCTTCCTTTCCTTGCAATTGTGTTATCTAATGTTACTCATTTTCATATGACATACCATATCTTCTATGGGAGCTGTATACATGTCTAATTCATGCCCTATAGGATATGGGTGAAATTTGGACTTTTTCTGTATTCAACTCATCAAAAGTATTGATTACCTGTCATATTAAAGAGATCTTGTTAGATGATGTGGGAGATAGAAGAATGAATGAGGCTTTCTCTCTGCCATAGAGTAGCTAATGGTCATGTGGGAGATATAGATGCAAATGCAAAATGTAAAGTAAACAGTAATTAGTACTACAGACTGCTAAGAGAGTGTGGGGAAAGCAGGATGAAATTACATCAGAAGTTGACAGTGGTATACTGGTAAAAGTTTTTTTTTTTTCTGTTGTAAATTTTTTTTTTAAATTTTATTATTATTTCTAATTGATTGCAGATATATATATATTATTTTGCATCATTATATAGACCAAGGTTTGCCCACCACCCTGTCACCCATGAACTGTCATTCCAATCTTCTGTGCCCATCCCTTCCCTGAACTCCACTGAAGCTCCTCCTCCTTTGTTTTGATATGCTGGTATATTTTTACCAACCTCCTCTCTACAGATAAAACTCTTGATTTGTAGCATTTTCCAATTCAATGTTATATCTTCACCATGGCCAATTTCAAACTACCAGTGTGATTTCAATAGACTCAAAAATTTCCGAAAATATAGGAATTAGCATTTGCAAGTTGCTGTAAGCTAGCCCCAGAATACCACTGTATTACAGAAAGCTTATTTAGTAGGATTGAAGTATGTCCATTATGATATATATGTAGAAACAGACATCTAGAAAAGGGGAAGTCTTAGGAAAGACAGCAAACTGACAAAATCTAAGGCATATTTGAGTAACACCTAATATGCAAAGTGGAAGACTGCAGTATACATGATGTAAAGATCAAGAAGGAGAGACCACAGGGAAAAAATGGCTGGAAGCTGCTTTAGTTCATCCTTTCCTTATAGATTCACTAAAATGACAAAAACACATGCAAACTGTAATCAATAGCAATGTAACTGCCCTTCTACTTAAGAAATTAACATTATTAATTCAATTGAAAATATACATATCCCTTTTATGTAAGAAAATATGATTATTATAGTATACTTTATACTATTTTTATAGTTATACTTATATAAATAATTATAGACCTGCATTACCAATTATTTTCATGTGTATACAGATGATCCCTGACATGATGATTTGGCTTCTGATTTTTCAACTTTATAAGAATGTAAAAACAGTACTCATTCAGTAGAAACTTTAAATTTTTAGTAGTACTTTACATTTTGAATTGGGTTGAGAATTCCATTTTTAAATTTTAGTACTATTCAACAAAATACAGGAGAGAGTCAACATTTATTATAATGTAGACTTTGTGTTAAATACTTTTGTCCAACTATAGGTCAGTGTGTTATGAGTATGTTTCACTTAGGTTAGGCAATGCTATTATATAGCTTCGTTGCATAATATATTTTCAACTTAACATGGGTTTATCGGGAGGTAACCCCATCATAAGTAAGCCCATCAAAGATTGGTAAGCCCATCAAAGAAAGGCTCTTTATATCTAAATAATAAAGAATCTTGCTTATATATTTTTAAAATTTATAAAAAAGGTTTCATAGGAAGACTACATGTAATATTTATACTTTTGCAATATGCTTTCTGTTTCTCATTCATATTTTATTTGTTCATTCTTTCAGTTTAATATTTTTAGCACTAATTCATTCATTTTCATTACTACATAATATCTTATATAAATAGAATATATGTATATTTTATTCAATGAGCATCTAGGTTGTTTCCCATTTTTTGGTTACTACATATATTTTACTAAAACATTAAATATTTATATGAACAAGCATCTATCCATGACAAAAAACTAAGCTTAATATATGTATCTACTGCATCATGTATATTTATTTTTAATTTTATTAGCTATGATCAAATCATTTCCTGCAAATGGTGATATAATGACATTTCCACCAATTTCTGTTGTTCCACATGGTACCAATATTTCATATTATCTGACTTTTAATTTTTTTCTAATTGGAGTGATCTTGACCTCTAATTTCTCCAGAAGTAGTGATTAGTGAGTTAAACACATTGCAATTACATAAATTAATAGTAAAGAAAGATTTCCTCATAAGACAATTTAAGTTCCTCTGCAGGACAGAAATTATTAATAGGAATCTTATAGACAATTTTTGAATTTCTCTCCCCTGGGTCAAAACAAAATTTCTATACATATTTTTCATCTTTGGAAGTTTATATTTAATCCAACTGAGAAAGTTTATATTAACTGGATGTATGTTTATTTTTATACTCCTTTGAGTCACCTCATTTAAGACTGTGTTAAGAGATTTAAATATTTACTTGAGATGAAGCATATGACTGGATGCATGCAATATTATGAATCAATGCTCTACTAAGGGTAAAGCATTTATTTTACACACTTTATATAATTCATAGCTAATTGCAATGGTATACATACAGAGTGGTATAGCAATTGTCCTGAATTCAGATAAAAGGCTTCATTGAATTTAATACAATCTCAGTTTTCATGCTTTGTAGTAAATGTATGAATTCAGACATTATTTTCACCAAATTACAAGGTGGAAGAGGCTCAAAGTTTATCATTTCTGTGAGCTAAAATTCTCCTATATCTGATTCATTTTAGAAAGATGGTCTAATCAAGAGTGTTGGTAGAATAATATGAGGGATTTATAAACCTACTTTTGGCAGAGTAAATCTGCCTAAGGAGTCCAAGTATTTGTTTCATCTACAAAATACCAGCTTCCTTTATTACCTTGATATTAATTTGGGAATTCTGATCAATATAACTATACCTTTTACAGATCATCACCTTAATAAGTGCACTTAGACACAGGTCCATTATTAGACAGCATGATATACCCTGGCTAAAATGTAGAATTTAAGATTAAGAAATAGAATTCTCCTCTTAGTTCTGTCCTGTATGAGCTTATAGGTAAGACCTTATTCTTCCACCTTAATAAAATGAAATGATTACATATTCTAGCAAATAGAAAAACCACCTGAAATGTATTCCTTGAATAAACCAACAAAATCTCTGGATTCTGGAACACCATCCCCATTGGAGCATGAGGTTAGCTGATTTTAAATGAAACAGAATATCCCCAAAGAGAATTTTAGGGTCACAGTTATAACTTGCTTATCAAATGAAGAAAAAAGGTTGATGATCTAAAACAGGGGCACAATAGAGATCAAGAAAAATGAGACTATTGCAACTATAACTAATGGATCTAAAAAATATTATTACTGAATTAAAAATACAAAGAAGTCCTCAACGGTAGACAAATGCAGTAGTAGAGAGAAATAGTGAGCTTGGAAAACACAGTGGCAGAGAACATATAAATGATACAACAAAGAGAGAAGAGGAATAAAAATTGGAAAGATTAATCTATCTTTGGAATAACCTAAAGAGAAATAATATCCATACCATGGCCATTCCACAAAGAAAAGAGAAAGAGAGACCGAGAGAGCCATCTTCTTCACCCAGGTTCCTCCCCCAACCTCCCCCCCACCTTGAGATGTCGGAAGTCACTGACACTGGCACCAGGCCTTTGGGGGGGGGGGTCCCTTCCTTGCGTCACTGTCACAGCAGATCCGGAGAGCAATCCCCTTCTCCCAGATTCCTGAGGGAACCTACCCAACCCCCGCCCCCCAGGTGAGATGCCAGAAGTCACTGGCCCTGCTACTGCTCACAGGGCCAGTGCAAATTAGTAAGCTAAATTACACATTTACTCACAATCTGGAAAACATTACTATCAACATGCAAACCAACACCAGGCATGGTTTCTCAATATGTGGGACAAGTCAGAAAGCAAAACACAGTAAAGAGAAAAACTGTAAACATGCAAGCAAGCCCTACAGGAAATAATCCATCATCATCAAAGAAAAGACAATCTCCAGAAAACATCAAGAAAGACATTAAAGAAATGATGTGTATCTCAGACAAAGATTCCAAAATCAACATGTTAAATGCACTCCAAAAATTAAGAGAAGAATCAGAAAAAAGAGAATAGAATGATAGAAGCATTTAATGCACTAAGGGAAGAAGTAGAAAAATATAAAAAAGAAAGCATCAATATGTATAACCTAATCAACTAACTGAAGAATGAAAATGAATCCCTAAAAAAGGGAAAATGAAGGAAACCAAGGATTTAAGAGTATGCAATAGATGAGCTCAAAAATGCAGGGAAAAGACATGGAAGCAGATTAGATGAAACAGAAGAATGAATCAGCACACTTGAGGATAGAGAAATAGAGGGTGAAGAAAGAAAAAGAGAGAGAAAAACAAAGTAAGAAGGCTGAAGAAAAGCTCAGAGATATGTCAGATTCCTTAAAGAAAAGAAACATAAGAGTAATAGGAATCCCAGAAGGAGACGAGAGAGTCATGGGAACTGAAAGTCTTTTCAATATAATATATTGTTTGTTTTTCCCTATATCCATCATATGAGACCATCCTGTATTTCTCTTTTTCTTTTTGGCTTATTTCTGCTAATATGAGTCCTTTTAGTTCCATCCATGTTGCTGCGAATGACATATGTTTGTCCTCCTTGATTGATGTGTAGTATTCCATCATGTATATACAGTTTGAGGAATTATGTACAGTAGTAATGGCAGATGGCAAAGACAGATACTGGGTATTTATACAGAGAACAATTCAAGAAAGTTTATATAAGCTTACTTACAAAAATTTCACACACTAGTAAACGAAATGAGGACTCTACGGTGAAGCAAGGAGGAGAAGGGGAAGTGTTAATGGTGTATAAGGAATGGTTGTGGAGAAAGAAAATCACTCTGTGTAAAAAAAATCAAAACTATTTCAGCATGATAGCTTTTTATATCCACAGATGTGTTTCTTTCAGTATTTGGCCCCAGTTTATCTTTTGGCACAGAGCGGATATCCACTTTTGGTTTTTAGTAGTTAGTTGAACTAGCAATTGAACTAGAACTCTAAGTCATCTTAGAGAATAATTGTCTAAATGATACAGGGTAGGGATGCAGTTGAAAATTGTATGGCCACCAAAATGCCCTGGTGGGTAGGAAAGACCCATGAGAAGAAGCAAAAAGTGCGAAAGGGGCGGATAAAAAGGACAAGTGAGGAGAGAGTGGAGGAAAGAGATGGGAATGGCGAACTGAGAGAACAGGCCCAAGCGGCCTGGCCAGGGAAAGTCCCCTGGAAGTGTGAGCTGCTGGTGGCAAGGAGCCATGGTGGGAGAGTGAGTGTCTGGCAGAGAAGTAGAGAGTGTGGAGTCAGCTGCCAGAATGGCAGGCCAGGGGTGAACAGGGGTTGCTGAGGACAGGCCTGGTGAATGTGGCCAGATGCAACCGAAGGCGGGTCTGGTAAAGGAAGCGCATGGAGCCACAGCAAGGAGGCATATCTGTAAATCTGAGTTTGTACCAGCATCTTTGGAAAAGTTTGAAGAGTCTTGGAGATGCCACAGCTCAAAATGCTGGAGGGAGAAGACACAAAGAGAAAGCGGAAAAGAAAGAGTGGGCTTTGCAGTGTGCCTTGGACATTAGTTTGGGATCTTCAGACTAAATGGAACTTGGGATAAAATAACTGGCCACTTATGGCACTAAGGACTTTTCATTTTCCTGGCTAATTTTCCTTATAAATAAAACCCTGTTGTTTAAATTGCTTGTGACTTTAACAACTGCCGTGTGTGCATAGGTGAGACAAAACTGGTAAGAGAGCTGGGTGGCAGAAGCTGCATTTTTTAAATGCTGCTTTTTTCCCTGTGGCTTGCAGTTGGAGGTTTTTGCCTCTTTTGACCCGATTTCATAAACACAATACAAAGTAGTTTTGTTGAGTCAGGTGAGATTTCAAACATTGCATTTTTCTTTTTCCTAATCAGAATATTATCATCCGAGCTAAGAAAAGTAGAGGACTACCTCTTTCAGGGGAAGATATTTGTATAATATTATTAGCACCTTCAAATACTGTATTTCTGTCTCAATCCCACTACCACTCTCAAATAGAAATTTCTGGTTCACACACCTTGTAACTTTGCATGTTGTTTGCCGTGGATTGTGTCCTAGAAGAAAAAAAAATCTGTGCTTAAAAGGAAATATATAACATCAAATACTTATATTAGAAAATCACAAATATCGCAAGACAGATGACAGGATGAAAAAGATGTGGTATATATACACAATGGAATATTACTCATCAATTAAAAATGACAACTTTGTCCATTTTATGATGGCATGGTTGTACTTAGAAGAAATCACATTAGTAGGAACAAGTCAGAAAGAAAAAGACAGAAATCAAATGGTTTCACTAATATAGGGGACATAGGAAAAATAAACAAAAAGCCAGGAAGAAAAGTCAAAACAAACTAACAACCAAAGTGAAGTACACAACTTGGGGGAGGGGGATTGGGAGAGGGTGAGAACAGTCAGGGAGGGAAGGTGGTGGGTGAACCCCAGGGATTGCAAAGATGTGAAATTTATATATAAATAAATTATTAAAAATATTATAAAATCAACTGTCCTAAAACAAAACATTATTTAAAAAAATTTAACAACATTGTAGACACAAAAGCAAATTTTAAAACTTTCAGAGAGGAAACAAAAATAGCCTATATGTTAATATAAAGGACTAGGAAAGAACATTAGATTTCTCAAGAGTAAAAGTAGAAACTAAATCATGGAACAATTTGCTCTGAATCCTGAGAGAAAATGATTCTTGGCAATCCACTCACTTTATCAATCAAAATTAAAAATGAACAAAAATTTGGGGCATTAAAGGCCTCTACAGTGGTTCCTGTGCACTTTTTACAGAACACTCCTTGAAGGTGTACATGAATCAAATGAAGGAATAAGCCACGAGAGGGACATTGGAGTTCCAAGTATTAGAGGAGGAAATAAAGCAAAGAGACCAAAGAAATTCCCAGGATTTTGGAGTAAGAAGAATTAGTGTGACAGCCTGGAAAGCACATAACCAAGATTAAACCAGAAACAGAGCATCCTACAAGTGAATGTTTCTTCTTATTGTCCTCTCAGAGAAAAGAGCTGATACATTTGACTGAATTGAAAAAAAATCACAATTTTATTAGTGATTGTAGAAAGAGTTCTTGGTAGGTAGATAAAAGCCTAAGTTATTGAAAAATTTGATAATGTTATTAATTTTCAGGAAAAGCAAAGGTGTGAAAGAAAGGAAATATAATTAACATATACAAGTGGTTTCATTCTGGATAATATACATTTAGCTATGACAATATAAATCTTAAATATTTAATTTGCGAAAAAATGTGATGGTAACTATGTTCTTCTAACTGAGACACTGAAGGGGAGACTCATGTGAGGTGATATAAGACTACAAAATTCTATGTTTTATAAGAAATAAATATATGATGTTTGATAACAGAAAGATTAATGAGTAGTAGCATAGTATATTATTTAGAAATATAAAAACAATATACCAAAAAAAAGAGAATAGCTAGAAGAATTTAGTTGCTCCCTCTGAGGAGAAGAGAATTATATATGGAAGGAAGTGATAAGGTTGTTCAGCTGTAAATTTTCAGCAACATTTCAATTTTTAAGATGTGTGTATCACTTTCATATAAATAAAACAAGTGATCAGTTCTGCAATATAATTACAGTTCTGTCCAGTAAACAATAGCAGGGATAGTACTAGCTAATCTTTATAGAGTCTACAATTTGGCAAGGCCAATGCTAAGAGCAGTTGATGCATTATTTTTTGTAACCCTCACAGGCCCCATTTGAAGTTAGTGCTATTTTCCAGAAAATTATATTTAGGTTTAGAGAAATTTTATAAATTGTCCAGAGTTAGTATAGTTGGAAAGTGATTTTTTTTTTGCTAAGGTAAGAACCTTAGCCTTCTGACTACAGATCATGCATTTTATGCTTTTACTAACCTTACTTCCTTGGAGTTTTCTAAATTTCTAAAGAGACAACAAATGTGAAAGGTCTTTATAAACATTAGAAAGCTATGGAAGAATATGTTCTTTTGAAATTTCCTTGCAATATATGAAACCCAAACTTTCCCTCTTTGCTAGACTCATTCCAGTGCCTCTATCACCAAGCTCTGACTTTCCTCCCTGATCATCTCTCCCCAACTGGGCCCCAGTTCCAAAATATATCCTGTGGCACCAAAACTGCCATACTTGGATGGATGAATATAATACTATGGAGATGGTTTCTTTCTTTTGCTCTTACCACTCCACTTCCATCCTCCACCTTGCAAAACACACATCACATTTTATCCTAAAAGCAAAGAACTGTCTCAAATCAAAGACCACATTTATAGCTTCAGTCTTATTTTAATCTTGGACTTTTACATGGTTGCTACCTATGGTACATATTTAAAGAACACACAATGACAAAAATTCATTTCTAGAACTTTCTAAAGTGATGCTAGATTAGATGGCAGTGAGTGATTTTTTAAGGGATTTCAGTAGGATAGAAAAGGAAGTTTTATACATACATACTTTTGCCTTTTAAAAAAGTAAGTTTGACATTTGGTATGTTTAAGTTTCTAAAAATACCTCTTATAAATCAAATTTTCTTTGCTCCATCAGAGCTTTCTATCATTGGCCAGTGCATTCTGGAAAATATCCCAAATATTCATGTCTGTTCTTCATCTCCTTTCCCTGTCTGCTTATTCAAGATGAGAATCCACGAACAGAAATAACTCAGGAAAATAGCAGGGAAAAAGCATTTATCAGCAGGAAGCTAAGGAAAGCACATTCATGGATCAATCTCTTTTAAGTCAGCAAAAATGGAACTCCTCTCCCCAATGCCACAGACCAAGTGTAGAGGGAAATTGAAAGCACTGAGAAAAAGATGAAACTTTTAAAGAGACATCAAAATGATTCCTCTATACAAATAACAACCTCTATGTTAACTGTGTTACCAGTCTCTGACACAGTATTAACCTTAAAATGGACCTTCCAGTTAAAGAGACTGTCTCAATTAAAAAGTTGAATAAAAGCTATCTCTGTGGCCAGAGACTGAGATAATCATCATCAATACTGTGATAATAGGGATATTACTAGTTCTCAGAGATCTCTGCCTCAGTGATCTCCAAAATGCCCTCAATGGGAAGGCAGATGGAGGATATGAGAGAGGTTTGTCATGTCCCACAGTTCAGAGAACTCAACTTTAAAGGTTTTCTTTGTTTTCCCCACCAGCCAGAGAGTGCCAGGAATACTTGTGGGCAATAAAGTTAGGTTTACTATTACAGGAAGGGAGGCCGAAATGGTAATGGAAAGTTTTTGAGAGAGGAGGTTGCCCATTTTAGGGTGGAGGATGGTGCTAGGTTGTTTTGGTGGGAGGCAAGAGTCTTTTTTGAATTGACCTTTGTCAGGAATTGCAATTTGATGATCAAATACTTTATTAATTTGTATTTAGGTACTAGGAGTAAAAATGGGGCTAATATGCTCAATGACGAAAAAGCAGTTGTCCCTCATGTGTGGTGCTGCATGGTTATTCTGTGATTACTTAATGTTAACATCTCTGTTCAGACATGATTATGGAGTGTAGCATGTTTTCTCTATCATTTCAGTCCACCAAAGTCATCAGTAGTCTTTTGGTGATATTGATAGCCTGGAAAATTGCTTTTGTCCAGCAAAGGAAAACTATGTTGTTTCTAGTAGCTGTAAGCCACTAGACCAGCTACCAGGTGTTGACTGTCAGGATTGCTTGATTGTTTTAGAACAGCTTTGTTGAGCCGGACACGGTGGCTCATGCCTATAAGCTTCAGCCTAAGAAGCGGCAGGGGCTAGGGATCGCGGTTCGAGTCCCGCCTGGGGCCCGTAGCGAGACCTAGCTCCAAAAAATAGCTGGGTGTGGTGGTGCGCGCCTGTAACCCCAGCTACCTGGGAAGCTGAGGCTGGGGATTGCTTGACTCTGTGGTACCCCGGGCAAAGAGAGCCTGCCGTTCCACGGGCAAAAATAGCAAGACCTAGTCTAAAAAAAAAAAAAAAAGCTTTGTTGAGATAGCTGAAAGACAAAAGACACATACTGAAAGTGCATAATTTGATTAATTTTGATATCTATGCATTCTTAAAACCACCTAAGAGATGTTGAATGTATCTATCACTCCCCAAAAATCCTTCGTATCCCTTTGTAGTCATTCTCTCTTTCCATCTGAAGCAATACTGATTTGATTCTTTTACACTAAAGAAGCGTTTTAACTTTTATAAGTTTTATAACTTGAATCATGTAATGCATATTCCCTTTCATTGTGCTTCTTTCAGTATGCATAATTATTTTGAAATTCACTCATATTTTTACATGTGAATATTAAATTTACCTCATTGAATGGGCATAACACAACTTGTCCATTTATCTGTTGGTGGATATTTTGCTTATCTTTGGTTTTTAGTTATTACAAATAAAACTTCTGCAGACATTTTTGTATAAGTCTTATTTGTTAGCAGGAAGAATGAGGGGCACCTCTGGACCACTAAACCTGTCTATTCTTAATGGGTTTTGCCATCTGCTGCATAAAGACAAACATGCTGTTAATGCATAAGACCATCAATAGAAAAAAACTTCAATTAGTGTGCAAGAGAGAAGATAAGAGAAAAACTAAAGTTAAAATAGTTTCCAATTACACACCCAAAGTTACCTATCCCCTCATGGGTAAATGCCCAACCGAACAGGGTTGGCCCAAAACAGGGCTACTCAGGCCCAAAAGTTGAAGGCACCTTCTGGTGGGGAACCATAGGAAAGGGACAAAAGGGGACAGGCAAGTCTCAAGGGGAAATAGCAAAATCAAAATACAAGTCAAGATAAATGCTGCCATTTACAGTCTCCCTATGGATCCCTTGTCCACATCTCTGTCTCTTAAATTTCTCCTTCCATGTCTCCCAGGTCCCTGATATAAATCCAAGGCTGAGAAACAAGTGTGGATTCTTCACATGTCTCTGCTCCACATGCCTTCTTCTTTCCAGTCTCTCCCCCCATCCCAAGTTCTTCTCCCAGTGTTTATCTAGCTTCTGGCTGCTCAGCTCCTCTCTTTATTGGGTGGGTAAGGGAACCTGAAACCTCCTCTTTCTATGGGGGTGACACTGTTACCCCCATATGTACATGTATTGACATATGCATTCATTTTTCTTGGGTAAAATTAACCAGGATGTTTGAATCATGAGTTATATGTATGGAGAAAATTTTATGAAAGTTCTGGACTGCTTTCTTCTTTCTCAACTTTTTGAGTTTTATATAAGATGTCACATATCTTTGAATATAAGTTTCCAGTAGTGGAATGAGGGGATGATATTTGAACACCATTCCAGCTAACTCATTTTGCTTATAAACACAGTAATAGTTATCCCAAATTCCGTGTGAATCCAATAAGTAGATGGCAGATCCATCATTAAATTCCTGGTCTTTCAGTATTGAGGTCTTGCTTTGGCTCTAGGATGACTATTGCCTCTGTCTAAAGGAAGAAACTGAAAGAATAAATCAAAGCAGTTGTGTTTCTGTTCTAGGTATGTAGCATCATGGTGCAATCATTATGTTTTATTTTATTTTGAAATGTCTATATTCTCATTACTTTTGACAATGATGTTGTTTCAATGAGATGTTGGGTTTAGTGAATGGAGTCCCTGGGTTAACTCTGAGAAAAATTTCAGTAGAGTTTCTTTTTCAAAAGCACATGGTGAATTTACCAAAGAGACCAAGCTGTTTGCTTATATTGAAAAAACATGAGGCTTATTTGAAGAAGGAAAGGGAGAGGAAGACCCTTGCATAGACACCTGTGTTTAGAATGAACAGGCTTGTTCTGATACAATCTTCTTTCTTTGGGTAGATGTTCATTCTTTTGTATGATTTTATCTTTTGCTACTTCTTGCTCCAGCTCCCTCTACTTCTCCATTTTTCCCCCTTCCTCCTCTTTTCAGTCCTTTCTAGCTTCTCCTGGGTACTCAGATCTACCCTTCCTCTGTGGAGCAAGGAAGCTGGAGTCTCCCCTTTCTATGGAGATCTCACTGCTATATATCTTAAAGCTCTTTCATGTCTCCAGTATCCTAAAACATCTTTAGATTCATTGTCACATCCTTGATTCATTCCATTACTGGAAATGTTTCTGAAATACATGTAACCAAAAGACTAAGTAGAAATCCTTTACTTGTTAAATAATAATGAATGATAAGCTAAATGCAAGTAAAAACTAAAAATAAAGAAAATATTACCAATATGATCAAGGAGCTTTCCCAAAATTAATTTGATGATGGTTTTGATTAAAACACATATTTGAATGTTTAGTTATTTTTGTTTAATTGATTCTTTTGGTATTGAGAATGACGGGCCATAATATGTCTAGTTGCTACCAATTTTTTTTTCAGTTTTATTGTTGATCTAATTTTAAGGCACCAAACTTTTACCTTGATGGTATAATCAATTTAATACTACAATTCAAAATCCAATGTTGAAATACTAAAACAAGTTACTGCAGGTTTACTGCTTACTATTTTGTCCTTTCTCTTACCAATATAAAGGGATCACACGATGAATTCATTGGCATTGTAAAATAATTGTGACTGCAATGACGACTTCTTTTGTTTCATGATTCTTATATTCTGAAAGCTATTTGATGACTCAGTTCTCATTTGAACCTCTGTAAAAAGTCCTTCAGACAGCAGGTATTATTGCACTTGGCCTTTGCTTTGGAATATGATCACAAACAATTTTGTTGTCTACAAATCTTTTGCAGTATGTGGTGATGAAGCAGTCATCTTGATGATCAAGATTAAGTTTCTTTATATATATATATTTAGATTGCAATGGAATTGAAAATTTCAATTTGTTAGAAAATTCCTACTCTTTATCCTCTAAGAGTGTTTTGAAAGAGTATCAGAAAACTGGAAACCATAAGATGAAACACTCTTACCAGCCATTGCATTATATGGTACAATGGAGACACAATGGTGCTTTGTCAAAATCACCTCACTGTTTCTTAAAAGAGTAAACAGTTGAACAAAGAATATCTCAGCAGATGATAGATATACAGAAAAAAGGCATCCTCCATTGCCAGATCTTTCTATCTAGTTCCTCTAACCAGGTGAGTAGCAAATAAATTTAAACATGTGGAGAATTTATTTTTCCATTTTCAAGCAGTCATTTGCATTCTTTGTAAGTGCCTGGAATGCAAAGAAATATGACTATGTGATTTCAAAGGTTCTCTTTGCTTTCTCTGCAGATAATAACATCCATTGTGCTCAGCAGTCCTCTGTAATATAATTCTGTATTCACAGCAACAAATGAGAAGCTGAAAAATGTTGGGTGATTACACTATTTATATAATTCTAGAAGAGTCACCCATCTAATAAATAAAATGAGGTTATCAAGCAGAGTAGAATGCCCAAGGCAGCAAACACAACAGGAAGAAGAGAAAATCAGGAGGTATGTGAAAAGAAAATGAGAAACGCCCCAGAGAGGGAGGTAAAGGGAAGACAAAGAAATAGGGATAAAATACCAACCTGAGAGCAAGGTGAATAGTCTCTTTTGGAGCCAATGGAAATATTTTATTTAGTGCAAGCAATATAAACCGTAATAATCTTTAGTTAATATCTTTGATGTATGAAGTTCTTTAAAGAGCACTAATTATAGAGTTTTCACTGGTAAATATTCAATAATAGAGTTCATAATATTAAATTAAAATTCACTGAGGTTAAGTTAATAGTAGTTCACATTGTTGATAAAAGGCATATTTTATGCCTTAGTATCTTAGTAATTTTTTAAATAGAACTACAAATTTACTCAGATCTCTCTGGCTGTTTTTCTTTTTTAAAAATTTAATTGAAGTAACGTTGATTTATATGCTGGTTTGTACCTTGGGGATATGGGACCTCCCCAACCTCTTCAAGTGAATCCACCACCAAACTAGTTTTGTAATTAACATCCTCTCTCTGCTATAATATTGTATCCAGGATACTGTGTTTTATGTAATGGCCATGTCTCCTTAGTCTCCTCTGATGTATGATTCTTCCTAACTCTCTTGTTAATTTTTAAAACCATGCAAGGTTGAAAGAATAGTGGCCACTCATTTTATAAACTGTCTCTGGATTTGGGTTTTCCTGATATTCTTCTATTACATTGCAGTTATGGGTTTGGAGGAAAAATCTCACAGACATAAAGTGTTCTTTAAATACAGTTCTTTTCCAAATTTTTTTAGGTTACTTCATTTTTTACTAGACATTTCAGTGAGATTATGTGATATATTTATACAACTATCATTATTGATTTAATACAGACCACATTTTAACATTGAAATGCATTCTTTTTGATTGTATTATTTTTATTGACATAACAGTGGTTTACTACATTGTATATAATTGTGGGTTATAGATTCACATCTTTGCAACTGTTTTTTTCAATACCATGTCTACTATCAAAACACTCATAATCCTCTAATAAAATCAATTGATTGGGTTCCTCTCTCCTTTTCTTTTCTCCCATTATGAGAACTTAAGTTCTACAATCAGACTTCTAGGGTTTGTTTTGGGTTACTTTTTCCATTCCTTTGTTTTCCTTCTCTATGTTCTATATAGGAGTGAAACCATCTGGTACTTATCTTTCTCCTTTTAATTTATTTCATTTAGTATAACACCCTCTAGTTCCATGCATTTTGTTGTAAATGGCAAGAGCTCATCTTTTTTTATAGTTGAGTATTACTATTACACACACACACACACACACACACCAAATCTTCTTAATCCACTCATCTGTCACTGTCACTGACAATTTTAGTTTTTTCTCATAGTGTGGCTATTGTATTGTGACTATTGTAAATAGTGCTGCAGTGAACAGAAGAGTGAACAAATCCCTTCAATTAATATTTTTGCATCTTTATAGGAGAACTTCCTAAGAGTTGAACTGCTGGATCATGTGGTAGATATATTTTTAATATTTTGAGAAACCTTCATACTGTTTTTCTAGAGAAGCTCATTATTTGTGCTGTACATTTCTGTAGGTTTTGACAAATGCATAGAGATATATCCACAATCTCAGAATAATACAAAATAGATTGATTACCCTAAAACTTTTCCTATTTCTCCTCATTGTAGTCAACCACCCCCAATTCCCCAATCCTTAATCCATTATTTTCTTAAGACTACCTTAACAAATCACCACAAACAACACAAATTAAAATAACAGAGATCTATTCTCTCAAAGATGTGGAGGCCTTAAGTCTGTAATCAAGGTATTGGTAAGTTTGGTTCCATCTGAAGGTCTAAAGGAATATGCATTCCATTCTTATCTCCTAGCTTCTGGTAATGTTCAATGTCCTTGGTATTTCTGGCTTATAGATGCATAATTCCAGTCTTCATGTAAACTTCTCTGTTTATCTACATCTGTGTAAACCAAGCATTCTTCTCCCTTTTTTTATCATGACATCAGTTACTGAATTTAGAACCCACCAAGGATTAACTCTTGAGATCCTAAACTTGATAACATCAGCTGTCTGCTATCTGTGTCCCCCACCCAGATTGCCTTCTCCAAGCAAATCCCTCCTCTGATCTCTTCCTCAGTGTCCCCTCTAGGGTAGCCTGTGTTGGCCCCTGAGGTGCAGGGGTACTTCAGTCTCATCTCTGCTGGGGGATTCTCTTAGTGATGTCTCTCTCTAGCTACTTGTCAGTTGTTCCTCTTGGGTGTTATGCAAGCAACTTCCTCTATTGTCATCTAGGTGACTTGTATCACAATTGAAACAATTTTTAATTTTTATAAGATCCAGTTTACCATTTTCTGTCTTTCATGGATTGTGTTTTTGGTATTCTATTGAAAAACATAATGTCAACTCAAGGTAGTGCAGACTTTCTCCCATGTTATAGTCTATAACTTATTTTCATGTGGTCACCTACTATATGAACCTTTTTCAATAATATCACTCTTTTCCCAATGAATTATTTTTTCATATTTGTCAAAAATAAGTTAAAACCTCTAGTCTAGATAAGATAACATAAATCCCCATTCTGCCACCTCCTCTTCATTAAGTGCAATTATAACCCTGGAAATAACACAAGAGGCAAGCAAAAGAGAAATTTGAAAGATGAAAAAAAGACAAACTGGGTTGGAGCCCCAGAATTTGAGAAATAACATAGTGGCTATTATGTCTGTACATCTAATAGAAGCTGACTCAGACCCAACATTTCTCAACCTCTAGCCCAGGAAAGGAAGGTAGACCTTAGCTGAATAGAGTCCCTCTAACAGCACCATATAAGCATGGTATCACTGGCAAGGAGACATGATGGAAAACCTGTCAGGAACCGCAGTAACCGGTCATGACTCATGCTGTGCATGAAGAAAACTTCACTTCTCTGTCTTCAGAACACTGAAGATGGAATGGTGTGATTGACCTCCATTGGGCAGCCATGTCTCCATTCCTGCAATACTTACCCCAAGAAACATTTCTTAGATTACAGCAAGTTAGTAAGTGAATCCCCTGCCCCCAGGTATCCCACAGGAACTGTTTTGCTTAATCAAATTTTGCTAAGTCACTTCTTTCCCTTCTTTGATTAGCTATAAACCATTGATTTCACTCCTTAAATAGGCTAGTAGATGTAATAAACATGGCTGGATGATGCGTACTTTCATTCAGTCCCAGCCTCTTTGGCTGAGTCAATCTCCTTCATTGTCCTTCCTTGTACCTTGTACACTCCAGCTCTTTATAGAAACCTGCTACTGGTGAGCAGTTATAGTAAGCATTTACCTTCCCTGCCCTTTCCATTGAAAGATACCCAGGTGGGCAGAACTGGCAAAAGGGATCTTACCAAGTGGTTAAAATTAAGAAGCCTATTTATTCCTGCAAGTCTGAGATATCCCTCTCTGACCCAGAGACACTCGAACAACTAAGGGCTCTGGCAAAAGATACCAGACCACAGCAAGTACCTGTTCAGTGATGAATCTTTGTCTCTGTGACAAAGTTCTCCATTGTTAAACACCTGGGGAAACTCCTTTCACCTCTTCAGGTTGCACCAAAAGGGACTATTAGCAGTTCTAGCAGTACCAGGTAAAGCAAACAAAAACATCTCTGCAAAGTTTCTAAAAATTAAGCTGCTATTAGAAAATAGCTTAGAAATAGACCGAGTAATGCGTGCTATACCTAAACAGCATGATTACCTATGAAATAAAAGATTTAAATAAGACTCAGGCTCTTGTACAAAATGTCCAGGATGCAATTGAAAATCATCTATTATACCAAGAAACAAGAAAAATCACAATGTGGATGAAATAGACTATCAAATAAAACCAACATAAATCAGATGTTGGGATTACCTGGTAAGCATATTAAGGCAGCTGTCATGAAAATACTTCAACAGTCAATAACAAATTCTTTCAAAGCATAAGACTCTCTCCCAAGACTGCCCATCTGTGTCTGCTTAGATGTCTCTTTCCCCCTTTTCCATTTTCTAATAAACTTAGAGTTAGATTATCAAAAGTTCTTGTTCCTGTCACACAGATTTTCTCACTAATGAGACTCCTACAGAAATGAAACTGTGAATCTATGGAATTGAGGACCTCTTAGAGCCATGATTAATTTACCAAGTAAATATTTTGTACAAGAAAACACCCAGAATGTGCTGACTCACATAACCAGGAAATTGGGGGTGGGGTGGTGGTGGCAGAGAAGATTTCTGGGCTCCTTAAAGGCAGTGTGACAAATGAAGGGGATGGGGCTACTCTTCTCATTTACATATGGCTTATGGCAGCTTGCAGATTCCAATCTCCACTCAAGTTAATACAGTGCCTATACGGAATACTCTGGCAATGCCTCCTGGAAACTTTGGTTCACTTGAGATGAAGAACCTGAACAGCCAACCCTATCCAAACTACTTGGACCAAGGTGGGCACCTTCTTAATTTTTTTTTTAGGTAATATTGATTTAAAAAACTATATGATTCAAAAGTATAGGAAAGCAGGATCCTTTTGAAAGAGGTTCAACAATAAAGTGAAAATGAACAAACAAAAACAAAATAAAGTGTAAAAGCACAAACAAAAAACCCTATGAAATTCTTTCAAAACAATAGGTACTAAATCTGAACAAAAAAATATGTTACTTAAAAAATCAATGAAAATTGCAAAAGTGAAAAATATAATAACAATAAATAATAGGCTGCTTGGGCTCAATAATAAAGAGGAGATAATAGAGAACATAAACTGAATTTGAGGTGAATAAATGCAATTCACCTAACATGAACAAGCAGAGGAAAATAGGCTGAAAAAAAAAAAAGAATGGAACCTCAGGGGGCTGTAGGTTAAAAATGAAAGATTTTACCATTTGTAATATTAGATGTCCAGAATGAGAGGGCAAAGTAAGCTAAGGAATTTAGGCCGAAATTTTATCAAATTTGACAGGAGACACAAACCCAATATTTAAGAAACTAATTAACTAGCAAAATGCATAAACTCATAGTTATCCACGCCAAGATACATCATCATTAAATGTCCAAAAATTAAAGACGAAGAAAAATTCATGAAAGCAATCAGGGAGAAAGGTCCCATTTCCTATAGAGAAATAACAATTTGAATGACAGCTTATTTCCTATGTGAACCTGTAGATGCCAGCCGGAAATGGTATAGTGCTTTTCAAATATGATGGATTCTGGTGCAACTATCCTTCAAGAATGAAGGGGGAATATGGACATTCTCCAATGAAGAAAATCTAGAAGATTTTTTTTCTGGCTGACTGAACCTCAAAGACTGACCAAACTAAATTCTTTCAATAGAAAGGAAATGATTGAAATAAGAAAACAACAACAAGAACAATAAGAACAACAAGAAACCTGACATCTTGAAACACCAGGAAGAAAAAAGAAACAATGGAAATAGGAGAAACATGGACACAGATAATAAACTTTTCTTTATGAATTTTACATACCATGTTTGATGACTGAAACAAGAAAATATAACACCATCCAGTACTCATGATGATAATATTTAAATTTAGAGAAAGGAAAATGAAAGTTTTAAGGGGAAGTGAAGTTTACAAATTTCATTGAAGTGTAAAATGTTGATAGTGATAGACTGTGATGAGTCACATATGTATGTTGAAATACTCAGAACAGCCATCTAAAAAGAGATACACTAAAACATTATAAATAAATCAGAATGAAATCCTAAAATCTGTTCATGTAACATAAAATTTAGCAAGAAAAAAGAAACAATAGAGGGAACAAACAAAATAAGTCTTTATAAATTAGTAATTATTTTAAGTACAGGTAGTATAACTATACCAAACAAAAGACAAAGATTTACAAGGTGGATTTTAAAAAAGCACAATGCCCAATTATATGCTACTAACAAGAAATTCATTTCAAATTAAACTACATAGGTAGGTTGAAGTGAAAAGATAGGAAAACATATATTACTGTAACATTATTTTTTTTAACTCAGTAGGATGACTATATTAGTAGATGACCAAATAGATAGATTTCAGAGCAAAGAAAGCAAACGGAAACAAAGGAGGACATGTCTTAAGGATGAAAAGATCAATTCATGAGGAAGACATAATTACTAAGTGTGTACACAAAAAATAGTGGAATTTCAAAATACATTAAGCAAACATTGACAGAACCAAGAGGAGAACAAACCTTCAGTTATAGTTGAGGATGTCATTACTCCAACTGAGAAACTGATAGGACTACTGGACAAAAGTTCAGTGAGACCACAAAAGAACTGAACAAGGCTGTCAACCTGTGGAATCTAATATACATGTAGAAAATTCCACTCAACATAACCAGCATATAGTTTCTTCAGGTACCCACAGAATTCACAATAAGCAATATATATGCTACACCATAAAGAATCGCTGAATTTTTTAAAGAATTTGAATACCACAGAGCATTTTCTCTGACCATAGAAAATTCAAAGTAGAAATTGAAAAAGATGAAAATCTCTAAAGATATAGAAATCAAATGCACACTTCTTATTAATTCATGAGTCAAAGAAGTCCTATAGGAAATAAAAAAGTCCAACTTAAGGGAATGAAAATACAATTATACCAAAATGTGTGGGCTGCAACTAGCAGTGCTGAGGGAAATTTGTAGCACTAACTGTTTACATTAGAAAGCAAAATCCTCATCAAGCATATAAGTTATTAAAAAATGGAAGAATGAAATAAACCCCAAATAAAGAGAGGACAGGAAATAATAAAAATTAGAATAAAAATTAATACATTTGAAAATAAGAAAGCAGTAGAAAAAAGTATTTATGCAAGAAATTGGTTCTTTAAGAAAACCTTATACATTTGATTAAACTCTAGGAACATTGACAATGATAGAGAGAAAACAGAAATCTCAAAATCAAGAATGAGATAGAAGTTAACACTTTTCAGCCATTAAAATAATAAAAAGGCAATATTATTAACAAATTTACACTCATAATCTAACCATTTAGAAGAACTGGATCAATTTTTTAAAAATTACAAACTAGCAAACTCAACCAAGATGAAACAGATCATCTGCATACAAATTAAAAGCATACTGCTGGGGAGGAAGAAAACTGTTTCTATTTACAGGTGACATGATTGTATATAAATCCCAAGAAATATGCCACAAAACTCCTAGAACTAAAAAGCCAATTTGTCAAGGTTGCAGAGTACAGGATTAACACATAACAACCAATGACATTTCCACATACACACAATGAATGAAAGGAAATTGAAATTAAAAACAAAATACCATTTACAATTGTTTAAAGAAAATGAAACCTCATGTATTTTTTTGACAAAGCATATATAGAATCTGAAAAAATAATGATGAAAAAAATGTTGATAAAAGCAAGTTAAAATCCAAACAAAAGTAGCTATATTACCATATTCTTACTGGGAGACTCAGTGTAGGAAAAATGTCAATTTTCTCTAAAATGACTTATAGGTTTTATATAATTTCTATCAAAATCCCAGTGAAGTTTATTGTAGATACTCTTATTCTAAAATTTATATAGAAGGCATCCAAATTACAGAATAAGTAAAACAACATTGGTAAAGAAAGATGAAGTGGATAATTGAATAGGCAAAAAAGAGAAAAAGAACCTTGACATAAATCTCACACCTAATTCGAAATTAAACTGGGTCATGATCTTGAATGCATATAGAAATATAGAAAACTTAGGAAAGAACAGGACGAATCATCAGTATCTAAGGTTAGACAGAGTTCTTATACTTAACAACAAACACATGATTAGTGCAAGGAAAATTTTTAAATCTCATCAACATTAAAAGCTTTTGTTTTATGAAAGCCTTTGTAAAGAGGATGAAAGGACAGGATTCAGACTGAGAGAAAATATTTGCAAACCACATATTTCACAAAGGACTAGCATCTAGAATTGAGAACCCTTCAAATTCAACAGCAATAAAGAAAAAAATAGTCAACCTAACCAAAAATGCCACTTGGGAAATGGACAAAAGACAGTAAGAGACAGTTCACCTCAGAGCAAATACAGATGGCAAGTGAGTGCATCAAAAGATGTTCCGCATCATCTATCAATGCAAACCCAAATTATCCAACTGTAAATACTACAGTGTAGTTATAGCTATATCTCAGAATGGCTGAAAATTAACAAATGGTACCACCACTAAATGCTGGCAAGAATAAAAAGAAAATTACATATTGCTGGTAGAAATATCAAATGTTACAAACACTCTAGAAAACTGGCAGTTTCTTATACAACTAAACACAATTAGTATCAGACAGTCATTGCATTACGAAACATTTATTCCAGAGAAGTAAATATTTATACAAAAAACCTTGCACATGAATGTTTATAGACACTTTCATCATGATGGGTAAAAACTCATGTCAAGCTAGATGTCTAGGTGAATAAACTGGTAAGTACAAACCTTGGAATGGTACTCTCATAAAAATAAACCAATCTGATACACTCAACAACGTGATGACTCCAGAAAATTATAGTAAAATATTATGTATGACATAAGTTAATTTATATAGCATTCCTGAAGTGACCAAGTCTGGTCAACAGGTTAGTGCCTGTCAAGGTTCAATGTTTAGTGGGGAGTTGCAGCAGGAGAGAGGTTGTGGCATTTACAGAAGGGTGACTTTGGCGGATCTTTTCTGGTGATGAAACTGTCCTGTATTTTTGAGTGTGGTTTGGACACATGAGTTTACAGAGTGATTAAATTTTTTAGAACTAAAACCACATGTGTCCACGTGCATTCACACACACATGAATGCAATTATACCTGCAAAAATCTGAGTGAGATTGATAGGTTTATAATAATGTCAGTGTCTTTGTTTTGATATCTTTCTGAAGTTCTGTAAAACATGTCCATTGGGCAAAACTCGGAAAAGGACAGAAGGAATCTGTCTGCATTATTTCTTAGAACTCTGTGTGCGTCTATAATTATAAACATCCAATTGAAAAATCAGTTCACTGTATTTCTATGAGTCTACTTCTGGGCTTTTCATTCTGTTCTGTTGATCTATTTGTCTTTTTACTGCTATCACTGTGTCCTGATTACTATAGCTCTGCGTAACTTTTGAAATTTTTTATGATTTTCCTTATATTTTTTCCATTGTTTTTGCCTACTTACTTTCCCAGCTAAACATTCAAGTACCTGAGTTCTAACAAGTGCTAGAGAGGACTTGGAGAAAGAGGCACACTATTGCACTGTTGTGGGAACATAAAGTGGTGTAGCCATTTATGGAAAGTGATGTGATTCTACAACCTAGTGACCTTGTTGTTGAGCATCTATCCAAAGAACATGAAACCATCGCAATTCTAAAACCAGATGCTCTAAAAACCAGATGCTCGAAAATGTTCATTGCAGCACTAGTTACAGTAGCTAGGACACAAAAGCAGCCTAAATGCCCATCAACTGATGATTAAATTAAGAAGGTGTGGTGTATCCTACTCAGCCATAAGGAAAGATGAAATTCAGCCACTTACAGCAAAATGGCAAGAATTTGAAAGACTTCTGTGTGAGTAAAGCAAGTCAGAATGACAAAGCCAAATACTGGATATTCACATAATGGATGATTTGTCAAATCTAGTAGACAATCTAGGGGACACTAATAAATGCATTAAGATGGGGAAAGGAGAAAAAGTCAAAGGGATATAAGAACCAATGGTGGAGTGAAAAAAGGAATGTTTAACTTACATAAATATAAAGGAGAAAAGAATCAGTCCATTTACAAACACAGGAATTTTGATTGGAATGGAGTTAAACCTTTAAATAAATGTGCTAAGAAATGTAAACTCAAACATTTAATTTTCTCATTCTGTGTCATGATATGCTGCTCCATCTTTAAATATCTCCCCTTCTTCGGTAAATGTTCAACCTTATTCATAGAAATTCTGCATCTTATTAAAGCTGTGCATTTTCAGTTTCATGATAGTTGGCACTACTTGATTTAATCTTTTAACATAAATACTACTTTCTGTTATGTACACAGTGGTTTATTTCTCTCTATTTGTCTTTATCCTAACATTCTTTGTTTAATTTTTTTAATTCATAGGTTTGCTGTTGATTTTCTTAAGTAAAGTATATATATACATATATGTGTGTGTGTACACACAGACAAACACACACATATATCTGCAAACAGTAGTTTTTCCTTTCCTTCCTGAATTTGTGATTGCTATTTTGGTTATGTAATTTATTTTGCTATCACACCGACCAGAACTTACATAAAACAGGAAAATAAGTCCACTAAGAAGCCAGAGACATGTGAACTCAACAATTCAGAGGTATCCCAAACTATAAAGGAATTGCCAGAGTTACACCCTGACTTCTGAAAATCATTGATTGAGACCTATATCTAGCATGTAATCAGTGCGGGGAACTCCAGAACACTTACTAGAGGCAGACAGAACATGCTCTAAAGACCCAAAACTTATCTGAGGCAAAGATATTTAAGTGTGGGCAGTTGGAAATTCATTATTAAATGACCTTGAAGGAACATGAATGGGGTTTCAGCAGCATCTGCTTGAGGAGACTTCTTTCCTCATTCTCTGCTTTTTATTATTCTTCAATTTTAGCTGCCCTCCCCACATTTTTCCTGAGGTCTTTGTAATTACACAGACACACACACATGCACACACATGTGCACATACACACACACACACATAGAAATTCAAGAGCATCTCCCTGAGTTTCCAACGCCAGGAAGACACTGCTACTACCACTGATGATGAGCTCTAGACCATAAAGCAAACCATTTTATTAGAGCAAAGCATGGAAGTAATAAAGAACCAAGAGGGAGGGTGATGTGGGTTTTCTTGCATACTGGCCCTAGGGAGGCAGAACCCACCTGGAAGTCCTCCAGAGGCCCTCCAGGTGGTTGCTTTGGGAGTAGTAGCTGCAAAAAGTTAGGAATTTCTAACCCCAGCCCAGGTTTCAGGCATTGTTTGTTTCTCACCCTCTAAATTGCAACAGGATGAAAATGAAGATTCCTTAAGTTTCTTCCAACTCATAGATTCTTACTCTGTAATCACTTCGTACTCTTTAAATGGATAACAGTTCATTAGTAGGTTTTATTAAACGATCTCTCAAACTCTGATGTCTTTATCAGTGTACTTCTTAATTACAGCATTAGTTAAATAATCTCCTTCTTTGTGAATGATTTTCCTCTTCTCTAATTTTTTATCAGAATGTTCTTTAAATCACAGTCTAAAACAGTGTAATCCAAAAAGGGGAGTCATGCTCCCCACCTCCTCTAATGAAGGGTGGCTCTGTGCTACAAGGGGAAGCTGAAAATGTTTGGAGGGAGATCTGGAGGAGTGGAGCAGAAACATGTAAAGAAGAAGATGTGCTTGTTTTTTGACTTTGAACTTGCACCAGGGACTTGAAGGATGTGGAGACACTTGAAAGAGAAAGTGAAATGTGGGTGAGATACTTGAGGGGAAGCTTACAATGGCAGCCTTTGTCTTGACTTGTATTTTGATTTTTGCTCCTTTCCTTCCACATTCACCTGGCTCCTTTTGCCACTTTCCAATGATTCCCCAGGAGAAGTTGCCTTAGACTTTTGGCAAGTTTTCGGGTCTCAAAGGCCCTGCTTTAGGCCAACCATGTTTGGCTGGGCATTTACCCAGGAAGGGCTGGGTGACTGGTGTTTCATTGAGAAATAATGTTCTTTTTCTTCACTTCTCTATATAATATACTGATTCTATTAAAGTGTTTCTCTTACACTAGAGTATGTTTTGTCTTTATGCAATGGATGACAGAAACCACTTGCAGAATGCCAAATTTGTGGGTTCTGGGATGCCCTTCGGTATGCCTGCTAACAAATACACTTAGTAAAATGTGTAATATCATGCTTACTTAGAATGGTTTCAGATGGACTACATTATAGCCCACGGTGATGATAAAGGAGACAAGAAGAATATTAAATAGGCAAAATGCCTATTAAATTGGTAGTTGCTTAGAATTGTATTCATCCTTATCGTTATAGTCATTTTAAGCTAATGTTTACTGAATATAATGTTAATGGGATTATATTGAGCCTATGAATACAGCTAGGTGTTTGAGCTGCAGGAATTAGCTAATAATTATAAATAATAATATAACTTACAATACAGTACGAATCATCAAATAATAAAGTACCTCTTCAAATATTTTTCAATAAAGCCAAATATATTTTGCTTTCCAGTTAATTTAAGAATAAAATCCTTCCTGAAAACAAAAAGCACAGCTTTTGAATTGGTAACAATAGAGGACCAGGGTGTTAAAGCCAAGATGAGATGTTAATTATTAACTGCAGAGGTTACCACTGCTGTTGTCCTTTCAAAGTGGAACATGGAATCTGGCCAATTTTGTTACAAAGATCTCCAAAGAGAAAAGCATAGCTTTCTGAAACTTAACTTCCTTTCCTCCTTCAAACCCTTTATGAGTTTGATAATATAACACATCGCTCAAAGTTGTACAGGTAAATACTGTTTATCTCAAGTGAAAGGAGTAGCTTTAACCTGGATCTTCAGAATAAATTAAAGATTTTAAAGTTTACCATTTCATTTCTGAGCTTCCATCTGATGGAGGCTTACAATAAAAAAATCAGATGGAGGTGTCACAAGACCAGAAACTGGAGGTGGAGATAGAAATGATTAACATAATTGTTGAACCAGCTATAAAAAATAAAAAAATTCTTTGAAGCAGAAAAAGTATCTAGAGGCTCAGAGGGAAAATGGGGAGCTGGAGAATGGGGGTCAATATAGGGAAACACCTGGCCCTTAGAAATGGACCCAGTTATACCCTTAAAATGTTGAATCAATCTAACAGTAGATAATAATTGCTCAAAGGAATGAACGTCTTCCCCAAAGAAGCACACGATATCAGTATGATTTCCTCACTGGCAAGAGGCACCTCTTCCTGCACACTTGTGTCTATGCAAGCTACAGTTTTCTCCCTTTCTTTTTCTAATAAAACTAAATATATTTTTATCTGCATGCCCCTGAAAGGGGAACTCTGGTGAAACTTTTCTTAGTGGTAACTCAAGTGTTAGCAGGCAAAATAAGGGGTCCTCTGGGGCCCTCAAACCTGCTTGCTCTAAATGGGTTTTGCCATCTATTACATAGAGACAAACCACACTCTTAGTACATAAGACATATAATGATGAAAGAACATTACTATAATTAGTGTGCAAGACAGTGAAGAAAAAGAGTATCATTAAAATAGTTTCCAATTAAATACCCAAATTGAAGAACAAGGTTGGCACAGAGTAGGACTGCTGAGGCTTAAGAGCTTGCCTCAAGTCTAAGGCACCTTCTGGTGGGGAACCATTGGAAAGGGGCAGATGGGGCCAGAGAAGTCAGGAAAGAAAAGAGCAAAACCAAAATATATTCAAGATAAAGGCTGCCATTATCAGCCTTCTTGTGGGTGGGTTTCTCACCCATATCTCTGTCTCTTTCAAGTGTCTCCTGTGTCCCCAAAATCTCCATTGATATGTATACTTATGTAGATAGGGTAACTCAAGAAAGGATGAGAATTTTAAATTTACTCTAAATCAGTGCCTGCTTTGGAAAAATGTTATTTTTGGAACTCAGCAGATAGTGCAGAAATCAAGCTGAAAAATAGGACTTAAATTATAAAAAGATACCATCAAATTTTGTATAAGTTCCTTTGTTTTCTTTACTACAGTTGTGAAATTTGTTATTAAAGTTTCAGCCAAAGATAGGAATTCATATCCTTGAAAACACTAATTCAAAGGGAAACCTGAACTCCTATGTTTATTGCAGCATTATTTACAATAGCTAAAATATAGAAACAATCTAAATATCCCAAAACAAATGAATGAATCAAGATGTGGTATATATACACAGTGGAATACTATTCAGTGATCAAAAAGATAAAATCATGCCATTTGCAGCAATATAGATGGAAATGAAGGGATTGTGCTCAGTGAAATAAATCAGAAAGAAAAAATACTAGATGCTCTCACATTTAGGGAGAATACAGGGAAACTGAACAAAGGGTCAGGAAAAAGACAAAACTTATAGGCAAACTATAAACCTGAGGCATACAGCAGGTAGGGGGAAGATGAGGGATCAAATCAGGGAAGGGAAGAGCACAAGGGACTGATGTTGATCATGGATGTGCAATGGTAGGAGAATTTTGGTGACTCAAATATTGTACAAAAGTCAATGGTGAGGTAAGAAAATTTAAAAATTAACCTAAAAAAAAAGAATTTGCGTCCTTGGCTAGCACTGTGATGTTAAAAGTAAAAACCACAAAAATAAAGCATAATTCTGAGTAACATCCAGGAGAATGGAGGATTATGGATAATAGCAGAGAAAACAAAAACATGCATACCAGTTCCCAAAAAGTAAATCCAATGTTTATGCAAGGCAAAAATAAAAACAAAATTGCCCATTCAAGCACTCTAACTCATGGAATAAAGAGGTTTTAATGGGAGATGACAAGTGCAGGTGTTCAAAACGTACAAACAAGCTCCTTGTGAAGAAGACCTTTATCTCAAATGGAACAGAGGGCTCAGAAATAATCTTGAGAAACCTGCTTCTTTGAGGAGGGAAAGACATGGCAACTTGTAAAAAGATTTTCGTTCAAAACAAATAGTTTCATTGCTGCAATAAATTTCAATTATCTAAAAATGTCTTTTTTGAACCTAAACCACCAAATATCAAAATGAATTATTCTTTGATATTTTTCTCTAAGTAATATGAAATGGCTTTAAAACATAAAGGACCTTTTAGGTCACTATAGTTTTAGGAATGTCAGGAGATGGATGTAACCAGAAAATAATTCAAGAAAAATGGAGTGAAAGGAGTAATTGTATGCTTCTTTCCCCAAAGTAGTGTTTTTTTTTTCCCTAAGGATTGAATAATGAGACAGTGATCTTGGTACAGGGCAACCCCAGTGTATGAGTACTTGGTTATGCACTTAAAAATTTAGAACAAGACTCGAGAGCCATGCACACAGGATAAAGCTAATGAAAGGTTTATTTGCAAGAGAAATGAGAAGAGAGAGAACACAGAGAGAGATTAATTGCTCAATAGGTCCCACCAGTTAATGCCATCTGAGCTGGGACCCTGGGTATTTACTTAGTATGTGCTTTTAAAAATATTAACATTTATACACATATCTTCTATTCCAAAGTTAACAAACTGGACTTTCCATCTTGTTAGGATTTCCAACCTAAGCAAAAGAAATACATAGCTTGCAGATTCAACATTAGTCATTAATGCAGACTATTAAAATCTACTTCTATAACCTAAAATTTTTGCAATCTAGTTCTTTCATTACAAGGAGTTTTTTTGTTGTTTAAAAATCAATACTATTCAACTTCTTAATCACTTTGAGATCGATATTAAAGCAGTTCTTAAAAAGGTGATTTAGCAATAAAATTTTACCCTAACTAGAATTGTAGTAAATTGGTTATGTTTAAGTCTCAGCAGGCTTTCTCACTATGCTTTATGACTTTAAACCATTGCTATTATATTTAACACTACCTAAGGTGACAGGACAAGGAAACAAATATCTCATAAGGATTTTAGAAATGTGTAAGGGGAGGTTTTTGTAAACACATACTTGAAACTTATTGTGATCAGTTGCAGAAAGACTAAATTGTTTGGGAGAAGATTAACCCCATCAGTAATTCATGCTGTCATCACAAGCCACAGTAAAAGTTTCTATTAAACCAGTTTATTAGCCTGAATGTCATCATGATGACATTTGTGACAGCATGACAAACATGTAGTGCTATATTCTCCCACTCTGAGACAACAGAAAATAAAATTATATAAGTATACAATATGGTAACTATTTCAAGAAGACTAAGAATATATCAATAAGTCTATGTTTTATTGACTTGTAGATTGTCTGGCCTCTGGAAGCTCAAAAGTTCAAATTTACATATCCCCTTTCATAGCATTTACCACAATTAAAATCTGAAAAGTAGATCATCTAATTGGTGGCTTACCATATCTTTCCTAATAAATCTAAGTTCCATGACAAGACATGTACATGGTTCACTTATGCCATTTTGACACTGTATCATGTGTACTTACTATGTGGCTGACATAGAGGAAATGCTATAATATTCATTGGATAAATACAAGAATTGAATACATGAACACTTGATTAGTATAAATGTAAAACTGAGACAATTTGTGAATAATCCTGAAAGCAGCATATAAAATATTCAGCAAAATGAAGAGTCATAATTCCCAACCCTTTTGCTACTATCCAAGATCTACAAAGAACTCAAACAACTCAACAAAATGAAAATAACACAATTTAAAAAATGGGCAGAAAAACTAAATAAACACATCTCCAAAAAAGATATACAGATGACTAACAGGTGCATTAAAGTATATTCAACATCACTTTTCATCATGTAAACGTAAATAAGAACCACAATTTGATACCACCTTACACTTATGAGAATGGCCAATAAAAAAAAAAACAGCAAATGTTGGTAAGGTTGTGCAGAAATAGTAACCTTCTTACACTGTCGGTGGGTATGTAGACTTATTCAGTCCATATGGAGATGGTATGGAGTTTCCTCAAAGATTTAAAAAGAGATATACCATAAAATCCAGCAATTCCATTCCTAGGTATCTACTGAAGAATGAAGAAACACTAATTGAAAAGGAATAGACACTCTCTTGTGTCCACTGCAACACTAAAACAATAACCAAGTTATGGAAACAACCTAAATGCCTGATGACAGAGGAGTGGATTAAAAAGATGTATTACATATATGCAATGGGATACTAGTCAGCTACAAAAAAAAAAAAAAAAGATGAACTCTTGCCATTCGGTACAACATGGATGGAACTACAGGGGATTATACAAAGTGAAATAAAATGAAAAAGACAAATACCAGGTGATTTCAGTCTTGTGGAATATAGAGAAACAAAATAAAGTAGCTGTCAAAACAAAAAAAAAGAACAAAAACCTCTGGAAATATGACTGTAGAGTTAAGGCTACTGCAAGAGAACAGGAGTGGGAACATATGGTTGAGGGGGCTTGTGATCAAGAGTAAAGGACTATGGGTGCTTTCGTTGCAGGCACAGTTTAGTCACATAGACCTGAGAAGATCTATTCCCTTAAATCATAAAACAAAGCTGTAAACCAACGTTACCTCAATAGAAAACTAAATAAATCCTATCCGTCAGTTGCAAATTTTTGCAAGTGGTCTCTTAAGGCTTGTTGTAGTCAAAAGATAGACGATGTAATCTCAGGTGTTGAAACAAGGCCTTGAGCCTTTAGACTATCCAGAGATGCAGCATATACCTTCACTGATAAATAAGAATTGGTACAGATTTCCATTTGATTTGAAGAGTTTATGGATGGAGACTTGGAGTAGTTAAATCATCCAGGAACATTCAAGAACCACTAACACTCTTGATCTCCTTCACACACACATCTGATATAAGGACAAGGCACATCTATATTATTTGGGAGGTGATCCAAGACTGCATAAATGTGGGGAAACAGACAAAAGAGGAGAAAACCTGTAAAGGATACGTCAAAGAAAGAGGTTACTTCACTAGTCACCCGGGGATTGATCTTGCTGGGAACCCTCTAGAAAACAGTGAGATGTATGCCAGAATATCTTCCCATAATTGGAGGAGGAAACGGGGCCATTTCTCTACCAACTCCTATTGCTTGCTGTTTAAGGATTGTTCAAAATGCCATTACAGATGGCCAATAGGCATAAGAAAAAATGTTCCACATCACTAATAATCAGGGAAATGCAAATCAAAACCACACCGAGATACTATCTTATACCAGTAAGAATGGCCCATATTAAAAATAAAAAAAGGGCAACAACAAGTGGTGGCATGGATATGGAGAAAAAGGAACACTCTTACACTGCTGGTGGGAGTGAAATCTGGTCCAGCCACTATGGAAGGCTGTGTGGAAAACCCTCAAACAATTGAAAGTAGAACTGCCATTTCACCCAGCAATCCCATTACTGGGAATCTACCCAAAGGATACAGAAACACTAATCCATAAGAACACCTGTATGTGCATATTGACCGCAGCACTATTTATAATTGTCAAGATATTGAAACAACCCAAATGCCCCAAAACTGATGAATGGCTGAAAAAAAAGTTGAGATATATTTACACAATGGACTATTATGCATCAATCAAAGAAAACAACCTTATGTCATTTGCAACAACATGGATGGAGCTAGAAGGAATTATGTTAGCGGAAATAAGACAGAAAGAAAAAGAGAAATATGGGATGATCTCACTTATATGACAGAATTAGGAAAAACAAACAAATGGACAAGAAAAATATAAAACTGCTAAAAATATAGAACTGAAACATAGAGTGAGAGAGGAGGGTAAGGGAGAAAAAATGGTAGGGGGAGGTTACAAAAGACTGAGATCATTCACGGGTGATAAGGTGATGGGAGAACCTTAGGGTAGACAATGACACAGATATATATGTATATGCAGTCAATAAAAAATAAAGCTAAAAAAAGAAAAACAACAGATTTGGAAATGATAAGCAATGTATATGAACTAACAAAGGAATATTCAGAATATATTAAAAATTCTGACAAATTATTAAGAAAATTATACACCAACTAGCGAAATATGCAAAGAGTATGTGTGAAAAGGTGGGTAATTCTAGAAGAGGAAAGGCAAATGTTGAGAAAATTTAGGGTATGATAATCTACCTCACCAATAATTTTAAAATATGCAAATTTTTAAAAATGACATTAACTGCTGCAACTTTCAGTTGCTTCCTATCACCCCCTACCCTCAACCCCCATCCACTCCCACACCACACACAAATGTAATCACCCAGAGTTTCTCAGATGCTTGCAATTGGGACTCACAGTCTAGAGCCTTTGCAGGTTAACTCACAGGTGAGTTTAAAGTATTTGTAGGACAGCAGCATCTGCTCAATCACTTCACCCATGTCATATGCTTTCTCATTTACAAAGCTCTTCATGTAGTCCTGACTTCTTACTAACACTCTGTGCTCTTGGAATTATCTGACATTTCTCATTTTACAAGAAGTTGACATTTTGAGGAGCTAGGTCTCCTTCTCCAGACAGTAAGTCTCAGCAGGTCTCAATCCTAATCTTCTGAATTTAAATTTTACATTATATTGTCTGAGGAAAGATAAGTGGGTTTGGCTTCTGAATAAACATGGATACTGGTAGCTATCTTACCCCATAATTTATTACAATTGTAGATTCTTGCAGCTAAGAGAGAGACCAGTGGTCCACATTTAAGGTTGAGACAAAAAATAAGATGTGTAGAAGAGTCAACTATAAAAGGCATAGCTCCAACTGAAAAGAATTTTGTTAGCTAGATATACCAGAGTGGTTTGTCCACTAAGGCATGTTGAAACCATTGTTTTTTGAAATGAAAAGAAATGGTTTTTGAGGGGGAAAGTCTTTTGAGGAAAAATACATTGTCATTAGACAATTTGGTTAGTAGGACCAAAGGAATGCTAGTAGTGGCCATGTTCCCTGGGAAAAAAATGTACATTTACAGTCTCTCTTCAACCTTCCAGAAACCTTCATGGATAAGTGTTAGGTAACTGTACTGCATTTTGTTTTATCTACCTTTTATCTTCATGAAACTGATTTACTTTTGATTAGGGCCAGTTTAGTGAGTGAGTCTATTTTATTTTATTTTTTATGTATTTATATATTTATTTATATGTAAATTTCACATCTTTGCAGTCATGAGGAAAAGACAAAACAGGCTGAGCACCAAACTGAGTGAGTCTATTTTAGTCTTTCAAATATAACTGCTGATAATCATCTAAGACCAATATAGTAATATAGCATTGATTTGGGGGAGCTTGCAAGAATCCATATGCCACATAGGTGAAATTCAAACAAAGATATTGACACTGTATCTTATAAGTAACGCATTCTCCTAAAAGAAGATTTCAACATGGAAGAAAATGGTTTTGTACCTTCTATGGAATAATGTGACCACTAGGATAGTTTCCTCTAGAAGATTAAAAAAAAAGTCCTTCAAGATAAAAAAAAGTCCTTTCAAGATTGTGTTAACAATTTGGTATTAAATAAAATATGTCAATACTGAGAAACTTGAAGAAAATCCTTTCTGTTATACCAACCCTCTCTTGGACTCATTCTTTTAGTTACATGTGTATATTCTAACCATGCAGAAGTCATGTTGACAAAATTATCTTATTGTTCACAAGGTGGTGTACCATCTAGCAAACTAGAGCATGCTGCTTGGATCTTCAGTATTCTGGGACTGAAAAATCCTTTCTATATAAGCTGCTCCCCTTGCTTCTCCCTTTTCTTATTAACACAGTAATCAGGGAAAGCAGTAAACTGAACACAAAGAAAATATCATTCCACTTGATGCTGGATTTCCTGCTCCTTATAAAGATATTGATCACTTACATAAAGAGTGATATAGCATTCCAGCCTTTCCTAACAGAAAGGGTACAAATAAACATGCAGGCAGCTTTACAACCACCATTTTCCCTCCTACCAGAAAAAGTTAGTAATCAACAAATAGCCAATCCCAGCACAACCTTGAGTTTGTCCATTTTCCGTTGAGGTGTTTTCTTTCCTTTGGTTTGTGTGTATTTGGAAACCAACTGCTATTATATTTTATACAGAGCTGTGTTGACAAAAACATATTAAGATTCTCATATGGTTGATAAAAAATTCACATCCAGTATAGAGAATCGGGTAGGCTGTACCAGATAAGGAGGGGTGGGAGAAGTATTTTATCATTTATCAGGCTAGAAGATATTGCACGTTACATCTAAATTTTAAGTTATGCCTTTCACTTTTTCACTTTTTTCTATTTCAGTGGTATTTGCTCACCCTGTGGTGTATCCCCTGCCACATTCTCTCATTTAGAATAAAATTTCTTTTTTTGTTTTGGATTTCTTTTATCTGTTAAAACTTCTTATTGAAATACAGTGTATATATACCCAACAAGTACATAAATCATAAATGGACATCTAAATAAATCTTTATGAACTGAGCACAGTTATTTAACCAACACCCAAATAAAGAAATAGAATATTATTACCAGAGTTCCAGAAACCTCCAAGGGACTGAAAATGTACCTTCTAGTCACTACACTACTTTTTTCTTTAAGGATACACTTTATCCTAACTTCTTTTTTTTTGGGGGGGGGGAGAAGCAAGTTTATTTAAGAAAAGGGAAATGAAAGCTCAGAAATAAAAGGAGACAGAACAGGATGATAACCTGAGTTGGCCAGGCTCAGGAGGGGGGAGGGAAAGACTACTCTATCCTAAATTCTAACCACATATATTAGTTCTGATTTTGAACTTTATATAAATGGAATAACAAAGTATGTACTCATTTTGTACCAGGCTTCTTTGACTCCACAATTTGTGAGGTTCATCCATATTTCTGTGTGTAGTTCTAAACTATTCATTTTTGTTGCTACATAGTACTCTAATGTTTGATAGTACGATGGGGTAGCTTTCATTTTATTATTGAAGGACATTTCGATGCCTTCTTGATCAGGATGATGACAAATACCATTATAGTGTCCTCATGTGTATCTTTTGATAAGTGTATATGCATTCCTTTTGTGAATATACCTATGAATGGAATTATTGGGTCACAGAGTATGAAATGCATTGCTCTTTTGTAGGCACTGCCAAATAGTTCTTCCTAACAGTTGTGTTAAGTTACATTCCTAGCAGAAACTTGCCATTTGTTTATTTTTATTCAGTAATCAAAACCATGAAAAATACAAATTATTTTTCCAAGTGGAGTGTTTGGAGATGGTTGAGAGTAGGTAAAGGCATGAAGGGAGGGACCACTGCTATCTTCACTATGAAGATTTGGCCTTAACAACTAGAGGGATTTGGTACCTGAAATCTACCTATAGGAGAGAATAGGTAGTCCCATAGTAGAGAAATTTTTCCAAAGAGAAGGGTCAGATCACTGACACTATTGTGAATTCAGGGTTTTTGAGGACAGCAGAGTATCTTAAATTCCGTTTATTAATTTGTCAGTCAGTTGCATGCCTATAAAATTTTGGGGCTATATGTTCACTCCGATATAATGCACATGCTTCACTCACATAACACCAAAGTGGTTGTGCCTGTGTCCTCCTAGAATGGTATTTTTTTAAGCAAATTTTTATCTTTGCTCATCACCATGTATCCTGAAAAATGTGGAAAAGTTACTAAGTTTTACCCCTGATACATTTTTTGGGGGCAGTGGAATATATTCTGATGAATTTTGTGGCATTGTAGAAAGACTAAGATTCTAGAGAGATATCAAGATGTTCTCTTCCATTCAGTGTGGAGCACCTGGTTCTGGGTTTTTGTGTTTTCAGAAGCACAAGAGCTTCTTTGTGCTCATGATATTATGTGTCACTCATTACTAACCCATGGAATCATGGCAGGACATGTTAGTCCTGGACAGAAGTAGTCTCTTCTGGATACCAATTGGATATCACCTACAATGGATTTTCCTGAGCCCAGCAGATAGTGAAAAGGAATCTGGCCAAGGGAGAAAATACATCAGCCATCTCACAAGGCAATAGCTAAGTTCCTAGGTTAGTCTCTATGTTGGTTTGCTAGGCACATTTCAGTGGACAGATACCCAGCCTTCCACCCCAGTTTTACTCTTTTTACTCATTGCTTCATCTTACAATTAATCAATACATTCCATAAATTGCCTTTTGTTATTAACAATGCACCAGCAAAGTTTCATGACTTTGAGGACGAAATGTTAAGCCAACAGAATTTATCCTTTTACATGTAGTTTATCAGAAATCTAGGTCATAATAGTCACTGAAAACCATGTGTGGCTAGAATATATCCTGGCATCCAGGATGAGCTAATTACATTGCGTCTCATTCTGAAAGAATGTCCTAGATGCTTGGTAAATGTATAATCAGAACCAGAAAATAAACATGTTAGGAAAAGCAGAGATGGCTGTAAGTGTCCCTTATAATATATTTATTTGTAAAGATATTATACAGTCATTTCAGTGGTCTGAAATTAGCACATGACATTTCATATCCCGTGATTATGCCCTTATCTGGAAAGCAGTATCATTATGGTCTGTAATTTACCTTATTTGGTTACCTTTGGCATTAGTACATGCAATTTAACTCAAAGCATTTTCATGATATGGTTGGTACAATGTAAGATATCATTACCATGATGACAAATATTAATATTAAATAATTGAACACAATATATATTCACAATCTATTAACTGATACAGAAAATAGAGGCTTATTTTTTTATTTGCTTTGTGTTTATACACTCTAGAGTACCAAAACCTCATGAGAATCGCACAAACTTAGTGTGAAGACAGAGGTACCCTGGGATTCCCCACACTGAGCACCAAATCTGTTAACTGAGGGGAACCCTTGGACCCCCTAACTTCCATGTTTTAAATGTATTCTGTTCTCTGCCACATACAACAGACTCTTAGTGTGAAAAATCTTTAACAGAATAGTGTACATAAAGAGAAGGAAGGAAAAGTTTCCAAAAAAAAAAAAAAAAAACCAAAGTTATTCATCCTCTCGTGGGTAAATGCCCAGTCAGACAGGATGGGCTCAAAGCAGGTCCACTGGGGCCCAAAAGCTTGTCACAAGTCTAAGACATTGTCTGGTAAAGCAAGTCTGGGAGGAAAGACGCAAAATCAGAGAATAAATCAAGGTAACAGCTGCCATTGTCAGCCTCTCCATGGGTCTCTCACCCACATCACTTCCAAGTATCTTTTTTTTTTTAAATTGGTCCTTTTTTTTAATAATTAAAAAAATGTGTGGGAAGAAAACAAGTTACGTAGATAGGTATACATATTACAATACCATAATCACAAAGTTATAACCATGCAAAATAATATATTATTTACTGATGTGTGATTTAAAAGTTTCAAATACCACTGGCACTTCCAAGTGTCTTTACGTGTCTCAGTATCATGAGTCTCCTTCTGCATCTCCCAAGTGCCTGGTGCAAGTTCAAGGTTGTAAAGCAAGGGGGACTTCTTCCTATGTCTCTGTTCCATTTGTCTCCTTCATGTCCCCTTCCCAGTTCTCCTCTTGCTGCTCAAATTCACCCTTCATTAGGTGGGACAGAGAACATGGAAACTCCCATTCTAATGGAAAATATACTTTGTAACAGATAGTTGACAAAAGAAATTGCATTTTCAGGGTCTTCTACTTCCGTTACATTTTACAGATGTAGAAATTTAAGTCCAGGTGTGTTCAGTTATACATTAGGGGTTCCACAGTAAAGTAAATAGGTAACCAAAACTCATTTAAAGTGTCAAGCATAAATTGTAGATTAAAGGTATTAGCAAAACTCCTGTTTTTATACTTAGTTAATTAATAAGCTAAATAGTTTGAGAGACATAGACAGAATTCCAAAGATGTGTTAAATATGTAGTAGCATAGCAACCTGTAAGATAGATTAAAAATAAAATGAATATATGATGGAAAATGTTCAAGAGTCTACTGGAAGGAATGGAAAGAATAAGCCATAATCACTACAAATAGCTGGCGGTTGTATAAGTTTCTTAAATCAACCATCCTTCTGATTATACTCCTGTTATGATACCACATGTGCTCTACTCCAAAAAAATGAAGATAAAATCATTGACTCTTCAGCAGGCTTACTGGCCAGCTATACCTGTGTTCAGTGAGGCCCTTAACCTGTGTCCCTCTACTACAGTAAGTGTGTATCATTAATCTGGGTCCCCATCTGTCCTTGATCCTCCTTGATTGAATCTCAGCTCTGGTTTCACAATCACACTATCAGCAGGGAAGATAGATACAACAGACATCCATTGCCTATCCCAAGATTCAAGGAGAGTGGGCCTTCTACCACTAGTATTCTGTTCTATTTGTGCGAACTTACCTCATATCTTTTTCCTTGTTTCTTGTGACTTTTCAAATTGTAATGAACTCTGTGATTTGCATGTCTTCATTTCTTCCACTAGTCCTCCTGTTCCTTGGCCTCTGGGGTGTGCCTACATGGGCGTCACTATTGCATCTAGCTAATATCCCACATGACAATATCCAAATGACCCCATTCTAGCCCCCTGTTACCAAATGATAAAAGTCAGTTGCAAAGTAAGCAATTCAGTCAAACTGTAATCAGTAAAACAACACCTTTAACCTGAAAGCTATGACTATAACAGCATATAAAAGCTTGAATTCAAGTTTCAGTTTGCTTACTGCAAAGGACTGAATAAGAACTTCATAAATTTAACTCAAATTTCTCTCAAAACTATTCATTCACTATTGGATTGTAAAGACCCCAATGATATGCTCGTGTTTCAGTAAATAGAAGAATAACATTTATATTCATAGCACATTAATTTTGGCAAGGATTTTGGCAAAGGCAAAATATGGCAGATACAGAATATAGAATATCTGCTATATTTTACCTTTCATTTTGGGGGGATTGAAGATAATGGAAATGGAAGTCAACATTTTGAGTAAAAATGTAATATAACATTCTCTTTTGGGAAAGAAGGTTATGTATATTGATGAAGAAAGCAAAGAAGACAATCCCAGAGATATTTGTAATGTGTTTTTGAGGAAGATTATCGGTTTATTGACAGAGAGGATGAAAATGAAATAAGAAGTTACTATATTCTCAAATTTTCTTGTTTATCGGATCCTGAATTTTTCTTTAGGATTTAATAGCTTATAAAATTTTGCATTCTTTAAAAAGGTTCTTTAGCAGGAAAACTTTAAGTTTAGAGAAAATAAGCTAATGAATAATATATCCAAAATCTAGAATTACTATTTTTAATATCTTGCCATGTTTATTTATCTATTTTAACTAAATAATTTAAAAATAAAGATTTCACGATGTTTTATTCCAAAATGCTTCAGGTTACATCTCAGAACAAGGCATGCTCTTATATAATCATCAATCTCACTATCAATGTAACACAATTAGTTATTTTATAATATTATCTAACACCTAGTCTTTAGTCACTTTTTTCCAGTTTTCCCCAAAATATCTTCCATGGCTGATTTGTTTAAACAAGGATTATATATCCTATTTATTTTTGAAATCACTATGGTCTATAATCTACCAGTTTATACTGTCATACTCTTTTCATAGAATTGACTTGTTGAAAAATACTAAGCCAATTAACCTTAGAATATCCTCACCATTGGAAGTAACTCTTTATGTTGGTGATTTGATTCATTTGTTCTCCTAACCCCTTCATTTCCTGAAAACTAAAAATAAAATTTATAGATTTGTTCATTTTCACATTAAATATTTTGTTGTAATAATTTACCATGTGTATTATGGACTTTTTATTGTTATCGCATCAGGAGGCAGACAGATCTATTTTGAATCTTTGTTTCTTGTTTTCCCAAAGTTAATTTATTTGGTCCAGGCTGGAGAAAATGTATATCAATGAAATAGATTATTTTGATAATGCTCAAATAGTTCTTTTCATTAACTGAACTAGCTCATTAGTGGATATTAGCCATATTATATAAAATTATAAGTGCTGTATATTGACCTGTATTTTGGAACAAGTATACCTTTCATAATGTCTTATCAAAGGAAGAATTGATCAATTCAAATGGAATGTAATTGTTGGGATAATGATTAAATATGTAGCTTTTATAGAAATAAATTTCTTCTATGATAGGGTGATCACATTCATTAAGAGACATGTAAAAGACATGGCTTTCATTCTAATAGCCTGTCTCAGTCTTTATATACTTACATTATATAAAATGGGTTTTTGTTATGTTTTTTATTTTGCTTCTTTGCAGCTTAGGACTCATGAGAAATCTCTCCTAAATTGTCTGCCTTGACTACTAAAGTTACTTAATGGAGGCTCTGAAAGAGTTTTCCATTTATTACTTTTGACATTTTATTGAAAAATGCCTTTTATCAACAAATGTGTTTACTATGCCAGCAAGCCAAAACTCACAAGAAATATTGTTCTTCCCTTGCACATTCATATCCCCCAATTTATTCTGGCCTTCTAAATTACTTTCTGGTTTCCCTGGATTACACACAAGTTCTTAAATGGATTTCAGTTGGAAGTCAGGATTTTGAACACATACCATAATCTGAGAATGCTGATTTATTGTAGAAAGCCTTGGATGTTTGCCAGAGCATTGGCCCCTCTTCCTCTGGAAACCACTCCCTCAGGCACACCCACACAAGCCCTTCTCTTCCTATAGCTATTTGAACCATCTTAAATGAGCCAATTAGCTAGAAGTTACTGAGTTAAAGCTAAAGTCATGAGGAAATGAGAAACCTGAAACTGAAAAAGCTAATATTCAACATGGAGAGAGCTATAGATAGACCAAGAGTCCATGAGAGCCCAGATAGACAGAACTCATTCAGTTTGTTAGGGACAAAGAAAGTAGCATTGTGTTCTCAGTGACAGAGAAAAGCCATTCTGTCATAGATTTTTTTGTTCCTTGTACCAATTTCCACACCATCTGGCAGTTTTTTTCTTCCTCGATATTTCTATGTACTTAACAATTTCACATCACCTAGGTTTGATATGACAATAGTAAGTCATTTTTTGTTGTTTCCAGCCAAAGAGGAGTACAATGTAAATAGAACTGGCTATCACATTCTAGGCTCCTAATCTAAAAAAATAACAAATGGAAAGACCAATTTCTTCCTCTTTACAAACCTCCTTTGTTAACTTGTTTTTTTTAGAGCAACAAGAATCAATTTACTTCTCCATATTTTGTTTTATTTTCTAATTACCAGGAGTTGTGAAGTTGATTAAGCTTGTCTTTTTCTATTTTTTCATGCTTAGAAAGCATAATAAGAAATATGAAACACACATAATATCCATATTATATTCCATATAATAATGTGATTAATTCCATTAAACAATTTCTGGATCAGTCTTCCTTTTTCCTTCTCACCTTTGTCTAGCTTATGTAATCTTGTCTTATTCCATAAGCCCTGTATATATCAATTAATTAATTCCTATCCTACCCTAAAGTAGCATAGAGTTAAATGCAACAAAGATACTCCATAAATATCTGTTAAGTCTGTTTTTAAGGTCACATTTACTATTGTGAATGCAATAAGCAATGGTTATCTAATAGAAAACTCTTTTAGGACCTTAAGTAAATGGTTGGTCCCAAAAGATTTGCAGTAATTATATTGCTATATATTTATAACTATATCAAGCATATGCAGCTTTCAAAATCCTGTGAATCAACATAAATACATACTTAAAGTAACACTACATAAAAATACAATGCTTTATAATTTTTCCTGCTCCAATTTCATGGAAGATTTCTATTCAACCCCTTTATATTCATCTTTAACCTTACCCACTAATGGTATTATTCCTACCACTAGTGCCTCCTTTAAAACTTTATACCATGAAAGTTTTCCCATGTACTTAAAGGAGAAACTTAGTCTTTCACATACCTATTGCCTGATTTCAACAATTATGAGTGAACAATTCTATTTCATACATACCTCTTCCCATTTCCTTTTCCTGAAATAAAAAATCTCATAAATTCAATTTGAAAGATATGAGTTTATGACACATTGTGTCTTAAAAATATTAAGTCAAAGCTGCATGAAACTGCTGATAGTATACCATTTTTTTTTATTTATAGAGAAGGCAATTTCACCTGGCTAAAAATCATAATGTTCGAATGGTTCCTTGCTGTGTCTGTAAAAGCCAGAAACAGTATTCAATCTAATAGCAATGAGTATTTCTACTATCCAAGTTTTGGTCTCTGAATATCATTTTTCATTAAAAGGAACAAAAGCTCTTCTAGCCCTGGAGTAGGAAATATACACAATAAGCCTGGAGTATCTTGCCAGTAAAGCAATGATGTTGACAAAAGCTACTTGGATTGGATTACAATGATTCAGGAGCCAAATCAATATTTTTTATGATTCTTATACACAAATTAAGCAAAAACTTTCCCTCTTCACATTTTTAGAACGATGGCAGGTTGGGGGATTTGACTTGTGTTAGTTAATCAATAGCAACCTTTGTTGGTGATTTTCTTTTTCTCAATCCAGTACAGCTACCTTTCTCTAGAGGATTGGTGAGTGACAGTTCATTGATGACTTTCTTTCAGAATGTTTAACTCAACTCCAGAAAAGGCCAGTGGGTTGCAGAAGCTTGTAATATATATTTCTGGTCAGTGTAAAAACACTTCTATATGACTAAGAATGTGCTTAACTTTGGAGTTATCAATATAAAGAGATAAAGGTCCTTTAGTTTGGGAGAAAATAAATAAAATGGGATAAGGATCATTACCACAAATGACTTCCAAAATGCCTCAAGACATAAGGAAACTAACTGTGATTCTAGTGATTAATAAGAGGGGATTTTAAGAAATATGTCTAAGAAACTATAAGATCTAAGTAATTGTTTGCCTTTGATAAATTTGACTCCCACTGAAATTATAGATCATAGATAGAAATATTAGAAATGTATGTAGATGCTCCTACTACACTGGATTGCTAACCTTTGTGTCTCTGAGAACCAAATAAAACAGAAGGCATTAGGGATTAAACCTGGGTTTCTCCTAGATCACTTCTGTCAGCAGAAATGGGTAAGATTATCTGAAGACAAACCCATTCTTGCTGTTAGTGTTTTTTTTTTACATTGGACATGAAACAGATTTTCTGGACTTGATAATGAATAAGTAATAGAGCTTTTGGTGATACAGAATACTTACCACCATAGAAAGATGAAAAATACCCTGCTGAGAGGTGAAAGGAAAACTAGACTAAACTAGGAATAAACTTCTTTCTTTGGCAGAACTACAAACAAACAATAAATTTTCCCAAAATAAATCTTTGATGATATTAGACTTTCCCCTGTATTCTACACCCCACATACTCTGCTATTTATAGTTTATGAGTATGTCTTCTCTTCTATTTTTCCCATTGCTGATCCTACTATCTATAAAGTCCTTATTATTTACCTGGCCTGTCCCTATAGTCGCTCCTTCCATTTTAACACTTTCCTTATATTCTAACACAGCTTCACACTCTTATGTTTTTCTTTTTGAAAAACAAATCTGACTATGTCATTCTCTTGCTCCAATGTTAAACCAGCATGGTGCAAATACCCAAACCTGGCAATGAAAGGCCTTCCTGCAATTTTAATTCCTAATTTTCCCAGTTTTATTACCAGGCATAATCTTTCCCCAGACTTTCATCTCCTACCAGCACTCCTCTGGAAATACTTCCTAACTTCAATGACTATTAATGCCTGTGTGGGAAAAAACAAGCAACAACAACAACAACAACAACAACAAAGTAGCATGTTACAACTTACTTACTACAATGGCACACATTTTATATTTGCATTTAAAATATAAAATGCAAAAAGGCTTGGGCAGAGTTAAGAGAAAAAGAAAACCAGAAATCTAGTTCTTTCTGGTCCTTCTAGAAGACTGAAAAATATAAAGAACTTTAGTAAAGTAAGAATAATAGGTTTACTACAGATAAATGTCATAGACTTTCAAGAGACAGTAGAACGGACAGTTTTCCTTTCCTTTCACACTCTCTGGAATTTGTTGTTGGCCCCAGAGGTGGAGCTTAGATAAGCCTACTTTTTGAAACAATTTTCACTGTTCTTCCCAGAGGGAAACATAGAACTAAAAGGACATCTTATCATATTTCTTATCTTCTACTGAACTAAAGCAGACATCCGATATCTCCGCAGATGATCCTGCCACATTGGCTTGTAGTAATTTTCACGCTCTCCTCACCATCCTCTGAAACCTTCTTTTTGCCCCTTTGACTATAACAGTGAATCCCTAGCTGAGTTATATTCAGTAAAAAAAGAAGTGATCCTCTCATTCTGTACCTCCCTCTCCAGAGCTCTAATTATGTCTCTTCTCTCTGGGCAGGCACTCGGTCATGACCATTTCCCTTGAGGGTCATTGTCAAGCATGGAAAACAAGCAGGCCTGTTAAAGGATTCATACTTCTTGCCCTAACTGAAGTGGAGGAAGGAGAACATACTAATGGAAAGTTTCAGTGACCGGGCTCTCCTAGGAACTACTTAGTGAATGAGGGTCAAGTTTTATAGCCCCAGTTTTATAGCCCCAGGGGCAAATGGACCCAATGAAGGCCAAAGCCAGCTTCACTTTTTCACAGTAACTATTCTCCCCCAGGGCAATGTGAAAGAGTAAATTAAAATATGGTTAGATTTAACAGTCTCCAGTATTGTTTTTACAAAGAATTCTCTGTGAACTTGTTCAGAAAAGTAAAATTGTATAAAGAATCCTCATCTTGAATCTGTGAAACCAAATGAAAGTACATACACTTTTATAGTAAGGTTGATCTTTACTACCCAACATCAATACCCAACGTTGATAGTAAAATAAAGATCTCCTGCTCTGAAGTATCTCCATTACTTTTTTGAGATAAAATAATAAAATGGTGAAATGAAATAGGACTTTAAAGTTATTGTATAGACAAAAAACTAAGACTTAGAGAAATCCAATTAATTTTCAAAATGTTTTTCACTTCCAGCAACGCATGGCAATCTTTGTATATCTAGGAACTGATTACTGTTTCCTATCTCAAAAATCTCTTTTCTAGGAAAACTGAAAAGAATGGAAAGCATTTGGCTTTATTGCTGCCCTCCTGCATTAATAAAACAAAAGATACACTTTTTTTGTTCCACTTCTCAAGTTTCAGGCTTCATTCCAGAGACAGAAATAAAGTTGTAATTATTTTGGAAACAACAGAAAATGAATAAGCACATTGTGGCTCATTCATTTGATGGAATATTACTCAGCAATAAAAAAATCAATGAATTACTGATAAATGCAAGAACATGGATGGACTTACATACATGTTGAGCAAAATAATGTGCATCCAAAATAGTACACGGTATATGACTAAATTTTAATGAAGTTCTAGAATAGTTAAAGCTACTATTATAGAAATAAAACTAATGTATATTGTTAACATAACTTTCTCAGATGACAGAAATGTTCTATATTGAGTTGGGGTCCTAATCAAACAGATATACAGAGTTGTTAAAGCTCATTCATCACCAAATATCTGTGCTGTGTATGTATTTTGACTTTAAATGATAGGCTAGAGCCATACAAATATTCAGAAGAATCTTAGTCATTTCAAATTAAATACACATTGATGAAGAATAGAGGAAAATCAATTTACAGTTGAATAATTTTCTACTTCTAATACCTGTGATCTTGGTTTTCTATGTCTATATGTATTTTTGAAATTTCAGTGACTTTTTTAGTTAAAACATTTTTCATATCATATGGATCAACAGTTTTGTATATTATTCTTTCCATAAGTAAAGAATATTTTAAATCTTTATTTTAACCCCCTCTCCCATCACTTCTATCAATTAGAAATGTTTTAGTTGCAGCTCATAGATAATTTGATTAAGGGCCTAAAGCATAAAGAAAGTTGCTTATTTCATTAAAAGTTGTGCAATAAGTGGTCTCCAAGGCAGTCTAACATTTTAAAGATGTGTCAAGTTCTTTCTACCTTTCTATTTTGTTGTTGCAAGGATGGTGGTTTTCAACCTCAATTTTTCTACTTCTGGAGTGGGTCTCATTGCTACCAAGGAGATATAGTTTTTGAGTGAGAGTTCAATAGCATAAGACATAATTCTAACACCATATTTTCAGTAGTACATACAGATATTGATTTGCAATGATGTATATGTGAAACTTTTATAATGATGATATTATAAACAAATGTTACCTCAATAAAAATTTAAAAAAGAAAATATGTCATTCCCATATACCATATACAGAAGGTATATTGTCGTTGTAAACAATGACTTCATTACAACTACCCTAGTGACTAATGATTTCATTACAATTAGACTGAACATGGGTGATAAGCTTCTAACTCTTGAAGAGTCCCTTGTAGATTTCCAATCCAAATCACAACTCATGCCATATTTCTTGGTTGCTTTTCCTCCTCACCATTGTTTCCCCCAAAATTCTTTGTTAAACTTTTACATTTGCCTTCTAGATAGCTTGAGAATTTATTTTTAATTGCTTACATCTTTTTTGCTGGAGCATGGAAATTGAGACAAATTTGGACCTTTGTCAGCATGCAAAGAGACTAAGGAGGGGGCACCATGTGACTAAGAAGTGAAACTGATAGGACAGGGAATGCTGGAATGGGATATGAGAGTAGCCACTAGGATACCAGAAGTTGTCATCAGCAATGCCCTGGTGGGGGGAGGGAATAGAGGAGTAATGGGGACAGCAGTGTTTTCTCCCAAATTCCACCACTCACACTTGAAGGCCACATGTTTGGAATACTTGCCTCATTCTATTTTTTAAAATCCTGTAGGCATTTTGGTTGGGATACCATTGCAGTTGTGAATTAATTTTGGTAGAATTGAAAACTGCGTAAGTGTTGGAAGTAAATGATTTATTTTTCTCTACGCTGTGAATCTTCCTTTAAGTAAGATCCTTGAAGGGTTGACTCTATAGAAGGTTACTGATAAGGATTAAGAGGCTGTAGCATTTAGAATCATTGGAAATGCAAAGAGTGGAAATATAATACATGCTCATCTTCCCACTACTCATAATTACTTGCATTAGGAGTGTTCCAAAATAAAATAGGAACAATGCTATTTAGACCTAGAGGAACATTATTCTGCTACTAGCACTGATCTACCACTATAGACTCTGTATACAGAGGACTCCATGACAAAGAAAAGTGAGGCTTTGTATTATCCATAAGAGATGTGATCTCCTTTAAGCAATAGACCAGTATTCTCCTACAATGTGTCACATTGTAACTCAGCTGTCCTCTGCAGCTATAATTTATTTTGTGAATTAAATTAGGTACTGTGTAAAGTACATTGCCGAATATATAGTGAGAGCTTAGGAAATGATAGCTATTACTATAGAGAAATAGAATGGTAAATAGTATTAGCTTCACTTTATGGATAATGAGGTTATGGATAATGAGGTTCAAACCACCTTAAGCAGCTTTTTTCAAAGTGTTCCAGATAATATATACTTCCTTGACTTCTAAATTATGCTGTTCCCATTGTACTATTCTGTCTGCATTGTATATTAGCATTTTACTCTGGGGAAGCTATTTCTCAAGTTTTTTAAAATTATAATTATATCAAGGTAACTTCCCCCATTATAGATACATAATATGGCCAGTATTCTGTATATGTGTGTACATATGACCAGTATTCAAGGAAATGTGGGGGTGGAATACCTGAATTTGAATGGGGAATCCATCAACATTAATCTTATAACACCTTCGACTATGTTTATTTGATTTTTATATTGTCATAGGATCACAGGCTATCAGACATTGGAGATCTCTTAATCCAATCCCTGTTTTTTTCATTCTTTTTTAAAATTTGATGCAACATTACATTTTAACAATGTGTAAGTTTCAGGTGTACTTCACTAAAAATTAATATGTATTTTCACTACATTAAATTCACCTCTGAATGTCCAGTTTTATCCTTCAAGATACAATTGTTCTATTTTCACCAAGTATACTTATCCCCCTTACCCAGTCCCTCTTCTAACCAATGGGTCTTATAATCAAAAGTTTATTTTTAGTTTATTTAGTTCATCCATTTTTTTCCTCTGTATACCACATATGAGTGATAACGTACTCTGTCTTTCTCCTTCTGATTCACTTCACTAAATATAAATCTTCCCAGGTCCATTCATGCCTGGCAAATGGCAGGCAGTTTTTTCATAACTGAGTAGTGTTCTATTGGGTATATATACATCTTCTTTATCCATTAAACTGTTCACTGGGCACTTAGGTTGTTTTCAGATCTTGGCTGTTGTAAATAATGCCCCAATAAACATGGAAGTACATAATATCATTTGCTCAAATTTGTACTTTTTTTGTTAAATATCTGGTAATCATATCACTGCATAGTATAGAATTTTTACTTTTAATCTTTGAAGACTTTTCATATAGTTTTACTTAATATCTGCAATAACTCAGATTCCTACCAACAGTGTAAGGTATTCCCTTCTCTTTACATACTCTCCAATACTTGTTGACTTCTGCCTTTTGGATAATTGCCATTCCCATAGGTTGTCAGGTGATATCAAATTATTGTTTTGATTTCTATTTCTCTAATAATAAGTGATGATGGATATATATTCATTTATCTATTGGCCATTTCTTATACTTTCTTTAGAAAAGTGTCTGTTTAGCTCTCTGCTCATTTTTTGATCAGATTGTATGTTGTTATTTCGTTTTATGAGTTATTTATATATTTTAATATTAATTCCTAGTTGGATGTATCATGTGCAAATATCTTCTCCCATTCAGTAGAATATCTTTGGTTTGATGCAGGTTTCTTTTGCCATGCCGATGCCTTTCAGTTTGATGTAATCCTATTCTTTTTAATTTTTGCTTTGGTTTCCTTTGCTGTTTGAGTTGAGTCCCCTGAAAATCTCTAAAGCCAATGTCAAGGAGCATATCATCTCTCTTTCTACATAGTTTATGGTTTCAAGCCTTATATCCAAGTTCTTTAATCCATTTTGAATTAAATTTAGTGTATAGTATCTGATAGTGGTCTAATTTCATTCTATTGCATATTGCTCAACACTGGCTGCTCCTTGTATCAATATATGCTCTTGGCTCCTTTGTAACGAATTAGTTTTCCAAACCCATATATATATATATATAATTTATCATATATATATGATAAATTATATATACATATATAATTTATCATTTATTGGTTTTTAGCTTAGTAAGGTGAGTTGATCAGGCATGTATAACCAGTACCTGGGTTACTGTGTCTTCCCCATGATTGTGAGGCCCAGTAGGTGTGTGTATGTGTAACTGTGCACATATGGGCCTAAGAGAGAGGGGGAAGAGAGAGAGAGAGAGAGACTAAAAGAGAGCAAGAGCACAAGCATGAGCATGAATACGAGCACAGGATGAGAGAGAATGAGAGGGAGAATGCCAAAAAGAGAAAGACCCCAGAGAAAGAATATGAAGATTCCTGGGGACTGGAGGTCTCACCTGTCTCCTGACCCCCCTCCCCCCCCAGCCCCTTCCCTTGGTCATGGCCCTGCTTTGCCCTGCCTGGTGTGTCTGTGTAATTGCTAGAATCAATAAAGTACCTGTGCAGATTGGTGAACCTGATGCTTGCACTACAATTGGTATCCACGACAGGATGCTTCCATGACAACTTTGAAGTTGGAGAGTGTAATACCTCAATTTTTCTTCTTTTTTTTTCCCCTCAGGTGTTTCTGCCATTCCAGTACTATGTAGTTCCAAATAGATTTCATATTTTTTTTGTTTAGTTTCTGTGAAGAATGTCACTGGGATTTTAATATGGATTGCATTGGAACTTTATATCACTTTTGATAATATAGTTATTTTTAATCCATCCCCTTTAAATAATAAAATGATAGCATGTGAGCAGGTACAGAATTGGACAGTTAGACATTGGTGGGATGTGCACTAAGACCCAAGTCTCCTGATTCTACTCCAGTTCAGTTCTTTCAACAAATATTGTGGATAAAATCATCAAAATTTATGAATGGTACCAACATGGAAACAATAATTTTATAGTAATAGTAGGAATAATGATACATTTTATTGCATTTAAAATTATTTTAGATGTTGTTTTAGGCTTAGGTCTTTCTTCTCTTTGTAATTCATTTCAATGTCTCTGATATAGATATTTTAAACTGAAAACTGCTAGTGATGAAAATAAATGAGGCAATAAAATTTCACTGAGAATATAGTTTTCAAGGTTACTTACAGTTTGGTGTTTTAATATACACAGATACTAGAATAAATATAATTGCACAAAGTTAAAACAGTGTGGAAGTAAACAGGGCAGTTCCTTTCCCATATTCCCACTCTATTCCTCAGCAATAACCATTTTGAACAGTTTGATTCAATATTCTTCCATTTTTTAGTAAGTTGTTTACATCTATGAGCTTTCAATATTGAGACAGCAAATTAACTGTCTAATTATTCTGTACTTGTTTTTTCATTAGTAGTGTCTTGAAGAATTGTCTCTGTCAGTACAAATAGACATACTTTTCTCTTTTAAATTGCTACATATGACATGGATATTCCAAAATTCATTTGATTATGTATGCCCTTCTGGCCACCATTTAAGGTGGTTCTTAATTTTTCACAATTATGTTTCATAAGAATGCTGTGATTAGTCATCATCTACTTTTCTTTTTGTGTATGTGTGTGCTCAGTCTTTCTAAGGATAGATACCAGGAGAAATATAAATGTAACTACATACTGCTAAATTATCCCCCAAAACCACTTTACCAGTTTATACAACTAATCAACACTAGAGATGAGAAAGTCTGTATCCCCAAATTTGTGGTAACGTTTAATATTACTAATCTTTAACCTTTACCTGTTGACCAAATAATGATATATAAGCTTCTATTTATCTGAATATAAGTAATTCACAGCATGTTAGTAACAATATTTTTGTTTATTTGCTTTCATGTTGATTGTACTTTGCATATTATTTTATAGGATATGTTTATATATTCTCTCTATATATTCCATAAATATATAACAAATATTATCTTCCAAGTATTTGTTTTTTAGAGAATATATAACCTTCCCTTACTTTTCATGTGGCAAACTCAATCTTATTTTTTTTTACACACTTTAACTTTTATTTTTATATGTTGGGCTTTTTTAGTGTAGATTTTTTACCCATTTTGAATTCACCCTTGACTTAAATAAATTGTGTAAGTCAATGAAGTTGTAGAATTATGTCACAAAATATTTGTATTAACATTCATATAAATGTACATTTCAATGCTATTTTGATTATAGTTTAAAAATATATGACAATATGAGTTCCCTCATTACTATTTTTAGTACTTATAATAATTTTCTTGACAATATTTGGATACTGTTTTTTCATATAATTTATAAGTTAGATTTTTATCTAGTTCACAAAATTGTTAATTAGATTTTGATAATTCTTATCATTTATTAGATGATTGCTTATATTTTATATAATATGAATACAGTGCCTTTTCCTTTTCTAAGTGTTGTTTTAGGAGGCCGGGCACGGTGGCTCGTGCTTGTAAGCTTCAGCCTATGAAGCGGCCGGGGCTAGGGATCGCGGTTCGAGTCCCGCCTGGGG